>CM060967.1:57995426-58090426 GCA_030765045.1 Tenodera sinensis | reverse complement strand
TGGCTAAGGCGTGTTCGTTCAAATCTATAGTCGTGGACCCATGTAACATTCTTTATTTATTTCCGTTTTTCTTGTTTCTTTCTTAACGGGAACATCAGTAAAATATGATTTGAAGCTTTCCTGGCGACAAACATATTCAAGATGCTCTCGGGCTTCATCGTCGATGTCTCTTCATCACTACACTTGGCTTGAAGCCCGAGAGCATCTTGAGTATGGGAACATCAGTATTTATATAACCCGTGAAATATAAAATTATAGAAACTAATGAAATTTATTTCTTTAGGTATTTTTATCCCGCATAGCGTTGTAAATTTTCCCGCCGTCTTATGAATGCTGCAATACGATTACAATTTTAAAACTGAATACTTTATAAGATATTAATTGCAATTTCTGAAAACAAAGCAGGGAATACGCCTACCTCAACTGTCAATCATGTCTCCCGAAATTAATTTTTCCCCTTAAATATTCACATTCAAAAGCATCTCTATCGATTTCGTAGCCTATTATAATATTAAAATATATATAAGCGTGTAATGGTGTAAACTAGGGTTTTAATGATCATAAAATACGTTGTTACAAGATCTGGATGCCAATGAATAATGTAATTAGTGATACATTACACAGAACAGAATGCAGCTATGGATCACTTCAGCGGAAGCAACCCGTGCATCCAGCAGTTTGTCATGTCGTTTATTTCCAAGCATTACACAATGTTGCCATGTCCCCATTAACTAAATTTAACGTTGTGCAGTGATAATAAATTTATTTGCACAGAAGACCAAAAGTAAACAAGACTCTTACTTTAAGAGCACCTTTAAGTGCTAGAAATATTAAATAAAATAAATGTTTCAAAATGACCCTTTTTAAAAGCCTTCTTGATGATAGGTAACGTCTTAAAGATGTTCCTGTTGATGAAGACAGGCGCATATTCTGCGTAGGTAATTAACTAATCGAACTTAAACTCCACACTGAACACTGTGATACAGTGTTATAGAAATATTCTCTTTTCTTAGTCCTTTAAATAAAAATGTAAACGAATACCTAGAAACAAACTTTTTTAAACCGTTTCTGAAAGTGATAAGGAACTTTTCGCCTTGCAGTAAAATTAGCTCCCAAGTAAGTGACAACAAGCTTAATATCATATGATACAGCGCGAACGCCCAAGTGAAGAATTGCCGAGAGGTGGAGTCGCTGACCGCGGAACTTCTAACTGCCTGGGGTTCGATCCCCGCGTTTTGCTTTTTTTATTTTCTGAAATAGAAACTTAACAGACGTGCATAATTCTCTACAGCTTTGTATCAGGAATGGAGAATCTGGAAATTGAGTTCATGGGGAATGGCAACATTGTGTAATACTTGGAAATAAACGACATGACAACCTGCTGGGTCCAAGGGTTGCTTCCGCTGAAGTAATCTATAGCTGCATTCTGCTCTGTTTAATGTATGACTAATTACATTATTCACTGACATTCAGATTTTGTAACAATGTATTTTATGATCATTAAAACCGTAGTTTACACTATTACACGCTTATGTATATTTTAATATGGTAATATCTACATAATCGATAGAGATGGTTTTGAATGTGAATATTTAAGGAGAAGCATTAATTTCGGAAGGCATGATTGACAGTTGAGGTAGGCGTATACCCTACTTTATTTTCAGGAATTGTAATTAATATCTTATAAAGCATTCATAAGACGGCGAGAAAAGTTACAACGCTATGCGGGATAAAAATACCTAAAGAAATAAATGTCATTAGTTTCTATAATTTTATATTTCACGCGGGTTATATAAATAATGATGTTCCCGTTAAGAAAGAAACAAGAAAAACGGAAATAAATAATGTTAAATGGGATTCGAACTAACGTTAGCCCACCGCTATAGATTTTAACGAACATGCCTAAGCCAGTTCCACTATAGCGAACACACGAACCTTGTCTCACTGGTTAAATTCACCTCTGTAAGTCTAGCATCCAACCCTGGAATCATCTTACTTCTAGTCCACAACTTACAGAACACCACAACAACATATTTTCTACGGGTACACTGAAGTTAAATTTGCAATGTTCGCCCATTAATGTAGAAGGATTGCTGAAATATTGCTTTTCAAAACTGCGAGGCGAGCTACGAGGTGACATGGCTGCCATGCCCTCCGAACAGTAAGGGAACCATATGACTAATTTAACTCTCATACCATCTATGCAAGTACGCCAGAGAATTAGGTGACCCTTCGCACAGGTCTCACTGAAGTTGGGTATTTACTTTTGTGAAAGATAGTACCAAACAAGTTATAACAACAGTTTGAGGAATATATAAAAATATATGGTAGTGGTTACTAAATATCGCGCAAATTTAACTTATCGGATATTTTCACTTAGCTTTGTTGAGCATTGGCGTGTTTTAGTTATACAGTAAAATGAATTTATTTTAAATCATAGTTATCTCGTACATTACTTTTGAAGTATAAATTATTTAAGCAAAGGATGTGTATTCACAGATTAAAAATGCGGAATGATGAAAAACTTTAAAATAAACACAAAGCTCTTTTTAAGAGAAAATGTCTGAAAGAGTAAGAGCATCCCAAGTAACTTCTGAATTTTAAGTTAAAAATATGAAGGTGAAAAGAAAGCAAGAAAAATACATCCCTTTAGAAAGGACTAATTAAGTTTTACATGTGACTCCGGAGCCCAACTGTTACCTTGAGTTTCTCAGTATATTTTCCTCTGTAAACAAGAAAGTACTCGTAAAATAAGAAAAATAAGCAAGTCGCTTCTCCCACCCTTAGCATCCCATTCCACATCTATGCCATACAGTACCCAAAGGCAACACTGTCTTTTTAAAATCAAACAAGGATTGGTTTTGAAAATTTAAATAATTTTATTGTTTTTAAAATATTCCGCTTTAACATCAATACGTTTTTGTATTCGACGAATACAGAGCAATGATGCCACTTTTCAATAGATATGTTTTTTTAACGTTCCATTGCTTCATCTCAAGACAAAGTGATTCAATGCATATTATCATTAATTTTTAGAAACCAAAAGTAATCAAAAGGTGCTAGTTCAGGGCTGTATAGTGCTCATCTTCCGGTCATCCAGTACTCAGTTGTTAGTTTTGCTGTATGTGACTATGCGTTGTTATGACGTAATATTATTTTTCCTTTCGGGCGTTTTTCACGAACGTTTTCAAAACTTTACGCTAAACAGGAATTTGTATGTCAGTCAGAGTGACTAACAATGTGGCCTGTTTTAGTGAAACAAAAACAAAGAACCTACAAACATCTTAGCATCTCTGCAAATTCATTGGACTTTTATAGGCTTAGGTTGTGTTGAAACACCCATTAAGTCTTGTTTTCAGGATGATAACAACAAATCCAAAATTCATCAGTAATGATATTCCAAACCCAATTTTAAATACCGCCTTGGAATTTTTCCAGAGTTTTCCCTCACCAGTGTGTTGTTGTTTTTAATAAAATTGGGAGTCAGTTTATGTGGAATTCATTGACAACAGTGTTTTCTAACGTCTAACTGTTGATGTACGATGTTTTGGATTTAAACATACCAATGCCCAATGTCGCCAAATTACAAAAGGAAGTAAAAACCCCATATCGCAATTAATAATAGGTATACTGACAAGGAATAATTGCACACAGACCGATGGATGTCACCATCTTGTGACAAATAGACCAAGCAACAGGAGTACTTCAAGGAGTTCCGCTAACCCCGCTCTTGTTCAACATGCAACATATGATACAATGCCCAAAATATAAAGAGAAGAAGTAAAGGTAGTAGACATTATGCCAGCACCGCCATCAACTCACTGCAAACAGCATTCAGTAGAGCGGTCGAATGGGCCCGTAGTAACGACCTCGTCCCAAACGGAATAAATACCGCACAAATGAGCTTCAAGATACGAGGCAAACAAGTGAATGGAGATACCATTGTTTAGAATGCAATCCACTGACCAAAGCGAGAAGCTTCAAATAACTAGGTATAACGCTCCAATCCAACCACAAGGAAATAACCCAAAACTCCAGCGCAACAGCTCTTCTTGGGCAAATCTTAGCGCCCGGCCACTACATTCCTCTCTTCTGCAAATTACAGGCGTCATGATTGGTATAAGAAACAGCCCACAGCCCACATAAAAATAGAATGAACTGCAATTGATGTCAAATATCCGAGGAGGATATCTTTCCAAACATTGAAACTGTTCAAAATAAAAATACTGCCAATGTTCATTTATAGGTTACAATCCAACTAACGTTACTTCACAATGAGGAGCCTCAAAGACCTGTAAAAAGTAAAAACGACGTTCCTGAAAGGTGCATTATGTATCTTTATGTATTCATCGTTACCTCGTATACGAATTCAGTGGAGAAATAAATTCGTTCTCTTTGCATGGTCAGGCGATAAAAAATTGATTAACGACTTCACAATTGAGAAAAGTATAAGTATTGGAAAATTCAAACAAATAACATGGAATATCTTCGAAATAGTTCACCGTACAAAAATAAATATGTATGTTTTAACGAGATCTACATGTTTTGTGCAGTAAGATTTTTTCTATGTACCTACATATCTCTCACGGTTTACCGGTTATGCAAATGTCATCCAGAATGAAGAGGACTTCTGAGGACATTCCCAAAAATTCAGGACATATATTTCATTTGTCAAAAATATCTTAAATATATGTTGCTTTAATCAAAACCGTTACAGCCATTTTTCATAAAAGCAAAATTTTCGGAAAATGTTCCATGTAAGGGGTAATCTGAGATGGGAGGATTTTTCAATCTTTGTTTCGCATTTTTGGAAGATACAAAACTAAAATACTAAGTTTGGTATTTAACTGATTTTGGTTTTATAATTAGGCTGTTCATGAACACACGGGATACACACGGACACCACAGATGCACACATATAGATCTTTTCTAAAAAATTACATTTTATTTCAATTCAGGGGTCTCAAAAACTGTATTTCCACAGAAATCTCCACATCGAATTTTTTGATGGAAAGCAATACTTCCCCGACTTACTCTAGGTAATACAGAGAAAGTAAAAAACTAAAGCGCAACGAAAGTTGTTCATGAAAATGTTAATTTAAATGTGTCAATTTCTGGAAATCTTCTTACATCCTTCGAATCGCGGGTCCTAATGACCTAGTTGTCAACGGGCCCTTAAAAGCTACCGCTCACTCACTCCTCACTCACTCATTCTCACTCTTTAGAATGGGCCTGACTTACGCTAAGCTATGTTGTTCACTTTTTACTTTCTCTACTGGTAAGTAGGGGAAGTATTGTATTCCACCCAAAAATTCGATGTGGAGATTTCACCGGAAATACATGTTTTGAGGCCCCCTGAATCCAAAAAAAGCATTTTTAGAAAAAGGTCCGTGTGTGTGTCTGTGTGTCAGTCTGTCAGTCTGTGGACAGCATAACTCAAAAACGAAAAGTCGGTTAAAAACCAAAGTTGGTATTTAACTTTAATGTCTTTCAAGGATGTGACACGAAGATTTTGAAGAAAATAGCCCCACCCTAAACTACCCTTTACATGGAAAATGTTTCGAAAATTTTGATTTTCTTGAAAATGGCTCTAACGATTTTGATTAAAATGTCATATGTTTGAGATATTTTGATGACAAATCTGGAATTTTCTGGCTATAGCCCCTGTAGTCGTATTTACTCTGGACGACTTTTGCATAACTGGTAAACCGTTAGAGATAGACCAAATCATACTATACAAAAAATGTAGATCTTGCTAAAATACACAATTTATGTCTAAATAAATTTTCTTGTAGGGTGAACCATTTCGGAGATATTCCTTATTATGTGTGTGAGTTTCGGAAAACTTGGAACTTTCGTGAAATGGGTCATCGTTGTTCATTTTTTTATATGTTACGTGTGCAAAGAGAATGGAATCTCAAAGCTTTAAAAGATTTGACTATCGCACAAAGCCTACTGTATTCCAATATTCCCCTTGCACCTACAAGGAAATAAGCAATAAGGTAATTTGTACAAATATTTATCTCAACTAACACGAAGAAGATATAGGAATAAAGAGTTTGTAAGAATGGTTAGTACAAAAGTAGAGAAAGTCATGTGAGTGCAACACATCAGATTTTTCTGAAATGGTTTTGTTTATGTGAGACAGGGGGTGCGCTTTTTCTTTCGGTAACCTTTGAAACGTAAATATAATTCTTGGGCCGAATGCGGTAAAGAAAGTAAAATGAACAGGGTGCAAATTAGAATATTAATAAAAAAGAAGATTATATAAAATCAGCAACCTGAAAGAATCTCTTTGAAAAGAATTTCAAAGAATGTATTGTCCTCTCTGGCGCTTCGTAAACTCGATTTTGAATACCGCTGCATCTCGAGGTGAAGATGCTCATCTGTTTATATCGTTTACTACTCCCGTAGTGTGCCAGCTTCTGCTACATTTCCTCATTTTGTTACATTCGCTGTCAACCTCTGGCTCGGCATGTGTGTGTATGCGTGGTGGCCTGATATGGAAGCAAACCAGGCGTTGTATAACACGGAGCCAGACAACCAAAAACACATGTTCTATTTCACTAATAGGTTACACGCGTCAGGCATTTAACGTTCTTTGCATGAAACAAGGCGTGTGGCTGTGCTGACCACTCCTGGGCAAATACACAGATTAATACAAATTTTGTTTATGTTTGAAACAGTTAAGTCTGCAAACCTGAAACTATATTCGCAGAAGTATCTTTTTTGTGTCGGTGTCATTTCGCTAATTGAAATCAACGTTTTCCGAAAGAAACATGAATACATATTAGACAGCAGAGAGCCAATAACGACCAATAACACACATACACACACACACACACACACACACACACACACACACACACACACACACACACAAGCGCGCGCGCGGATATTACACATATTACTGCTTGGCGGCGCCGTGGCCGAGCGGTTAGCGCGCTCGCCTACCACCTAGGCGGCCCGGGTTCGATCCCAGGGACCCGCATGTGGTATTCGTGGTGGACGAAGCGGCGTCAGGGCGGGTTTTCTCCGGGTATTCCGGTTTCCCCCGCCATCTCATTCCACTGGTGCTCCATCTTCGTGTATCATCAGTGTCACCGCCTGCGGTGCCGTAGTAGTAAAAGCGGGCGTTAAACACTACAACAACTATTACTGCTTATCGCAAACTCTGTGCAATAAACGCAGGGCGGTATTAAATCGTGTATTGTGGACGATCATTGTGTCTTGCGCTGTGGGTAGCACAAACATTGAACTGGTTCAGGCGGTAACGTCTGCGGCCCGGGAAGCCGCGGGTTCGATCCCCGTGGTCGCGCACTCTGACAGGGTTTTTCCGTGGATTCCCCATGTCACGTAGGTGAATGCTGGGGCGCATTAATCTCTTCTCCACTGATTCCTTTCTCTTCATTTCTCATTTACCTCCCTTTCAGGTTTGATTAGTAGCCCAACACGTTCTGGGGAATGCAGACAGATGGCACAGTTGCCTGGGCTCTGGAACCCCTTCCCTGGCCCTCCCTGGAAGTTGCTGCCCGGGCCGCAAGGGTCGCCTCGTCACCCTCTCCGTGGGTAGAGGAAACACTCCGGTTGTGCGCCAGGTGTCAACATCTGTTAGGGACTTCTGTGCGACTATGGCCTTCGCTGGCTCCGCTCTCTGAGAAGCCTACGGTCTCATTCGCCTCATTTCTTTCCCCTGGTGGGTGGTAGCTCGCAAAAGATCCATGTCGGGGTCGCGGTGGGTCGAGGTGTCCCCCTTCCATTAGTACATACACAAACACATAGGCACACACATCGTCCAATCTGGAATATTTTTTCCATATTTTTCCCTGAGATAAATACCGGATGGTAACTTGAAACCACGATCCTAGTTCCACTCACAGAACCAAACGATTATATAGGTGGTATAGAAAATTAAGCGTGTAACTAAGGCTGCCTTCCAGCATCATAATAGCTTCGTGTACATTAAAAATAAATTAAACAAAATAGTCAGCAATTCCATTACTCTAAAAGTCCATATTCCGCCATAAGCAAAAAGGAAAGCAATTGCTAATTGTTACCGGACATGGACCCTTCGGGAAAGCTCTCCAGAATACGAAACTGAAGACAATCGTGCTATTGTTGTTGTTATTATTATTATTATTATTATTATTATTATTATTATTATTATTATTATTATTATTATTATTATTATTATTATTATTATTATTATTACTATAATTATTAAAGTTTTTTCTTTGTATGGGTTAAAATAAAAATCTCCCCATTAGTTTAGCTACTAGAAAATTTTAAGGTGATTATTGCTGTTCTACTTGTAACTTGCTTCAGTGCTACCTTATCAAGTCATCACCAGTTCTGTTCTACAAATAAAATTAAACACATTCTAAGTTAACTAATCAAATTAAACAAAATAAAACCACACAAATTAGCAGATGTCCACTTGTGTTTGGCTACTAGAAGCGCTGTTATTAAGTCTCCCAATACGCGCAATGATGTTCGTCTTGGCAGGGCTTTAGTTAGGCCGGTACTCAGTACCGGTAGTTGGACTGTCCGAAGAGAATACCAGAAGTTCCGAAACGTGCAATGCGTATTGCTTTTACAAGACCATCGGTGTTAACGTGTTTGGATAGAACTAATAGTTTAGTGATCAGAAAATGACCTTCTAATACCTCATGGAGAGGAGACGATCATATTGAAGAAATGTGTTTTTGCCACACGCTGTATGTAAAAGAATCTTCTTTATCTGATTACCCTCCCTTTATGGAAGACTTACACCCCGTAGGACTTACAAGCCATTGCCTAGGGCCAGACGTCTGTCGGGGAGCACAAAAACTATGGACCGGACAGAGTGAAGACCTAGAAGCAGGTGGTCAGCCAAGTACCAGGTATAATAGTGAGGAAGAGGATAATATGAAATGCAGGCGAAATAAATTATTGGAAAGGTGATGATGGAGCAGTTTGGTGAACGAGTGGCGGGGGAAACCGGAGTAAACCTTCATTTTACCCACATGAATTAACAGTTACTGTCGACCGCTTGAGCAAACCAAGTTAAGTGTAACACTTTATGTCGGAGAATATTTAAAATAATGTCTCAAATATGTGATATACCTATGCCTCAGCAATAGTAGATAGAATTGCAACTTAAACAATTTTTACGCCTATCTTAATCTGGGATTGCTGTAATCACAGATAAGCGTTTGCTCTGAATTATTCCATGTAATAAATTACTTTTAGATATTCTTTAAAAAAAACTATGGTCTACACCATCAATCTCCAAAGAACCAAAGATCACCTGTCCAAAAGATTTGGTCAACTCATTGATCTAACTGGATCTCCTTTTTCTGAATTTGATACGACATATATGACATTCTGATTCTCAAATGGAATGCAATCAGCAAAAGGAGTCTCCTGTTGCAAAAAAGTGACTGTAAGGACAATATCCCTTCGAGCCAGCCTGGAGAAATTTAAAGAGTTAGTTGAATACCGGTAGTTTTAATTTTCCAACCAAAACCCTGCGTCTTGGTACTGTAAAGTTTTTACTTCGGCTTTTATATAATATACATTTAGCTACTGCTGTTAAGTGGGACAAATTCGAATCTCGGAATCTTGCCTAGTTGCAGTAGAATTAATTAACAGGCACTCTGCGGGAGCAAAGCCAGTAAAGATGAAGAGTTCATCACAACAGTAATTACTGGTGATACGCTATTGAGGTCTTGGCTCGCTGATCGATACATCCACCATGAGCCCTTCAACAGAAAAAGAGGCTTCTCCCAATTACCCCGGCGACAATTATTTTTTTTCTCTCTTTCCCCGTACGGTGCTATGACGATGATGAAAGTGCATTGAAGCATTCTCCCCCCTCCCCTCCCCTCTCCAAGTACGTACATGTCTCTCAAGACCCTTCTTGCTGCGACTCCACTTCACACCAGTTCTCGTGTTTGCACGTTATTTAACGAGAAATGGGAACAAGATTGTAAATATACGCCTCTGCAAACACGGTTTTCACACCTCTTACGGTCGTCACATATAAAACACCTTGCAGAGAGCCAGATATAATTCAGTAAATCCTCGAGCATGATCTTAACGTTTCGAATGAGGTACGTGTTTATGGGGTGAAACGGAAATACAGTTCCGCGCAACCTGAGGCAGAGAGAGGCGTCATGACCAGATGATGTCCACTTCCCTTCTTTGAGCCAAGCCTTTGAGTCCACCACAACACATTTCCTTTCCTATCATAGCGGACCAACTATTCACTTACACTAGAGTTAACAGAAAATAGGACCCGTTCCCCTACACAATGGCGATTTCTGCTTTATCTAACAAACACTAGAGCCATCCAGCCCGTATCGCTTCTAAAACTGACTTGAATTAAATTCCTAAAAACAAAAATTGCAAGTGGTATAGTAACAATTTTCTATGTCCATTAGAAATTTGCATACATTCCAACGTTATGAAGTACACCATTAACTAAAAGGTAATTCGGTTCGCGAGGTCGCAGGTTCAAAACCAGCGGAAGGGGATGGATGTTTTTTTCGGGCGCAAAAAATCCTTATCATGGCTTCCATTCGAAGGGAAGAAGAGCCGTTGTCACCAAAATAACCTCAAGCCTGATAGAGACATCTGAGCAAAATTAAGTGGTCTTTCACGCCCAATATAGAATGAGACTCTGAGAATTGTAGAAGTTAAAGAGCGTCCATAAATAAAAATTCAATTTCTCAATAAAAGGTAATTCTTCTATCGACGTTACCTCTTTTAAGACACGTACTTTCTCTACTACCACTACTACTGCATAAAACAGAGGAAGTATTTTATTCCATCCAAAAAATCGAGTTCAGCATTTCGCCAGGATATTTTGAAACAGCTTGAATGGTTAAAAAAAAAAAGATATGTGGTATGGGCTTAGCAGCGCATGTGCATCTGTCTATGAACAGCAAACTCAAAAACTAAGTCAGTTAAATAAACTTAGTAATCAAGTTTTCCATCTTCCAAGGATATGATACCAAGATTTCCAGGAAAACATTTTCGGAAAACGTTGATTTTCTCAAAAATGTCTAACAAATTTAATTAAAATAGCTTATATTTAAGATGTTTTCATAGTCTAGGGGGCCTCTGAAGCCGTCTTAATTTTGAATGAGTTTTGCATACCTCGTAAACCTAAGATAGTCCTTTTTGAGTTAACAATTTCGGAGATGTTATTAGATTGCATTTTAAAATACATACTCATACTTTTCTTCTAAACTAAGAAGTCTTATCCCTTTTCTTTTTATTCCCCCCTCCCCCTCTGCCTCTTGACTTTGCAAAGAGAACGTAAATTCAAATTCAAAGCCATCATATAGCCCAGCTTTGAAGAGATATGACTGTCGCTTTAGCTATTGTATTCTTCTTAAATATACTACAAAGTGGGTAATAAAGGTTTATCTATATTAACAAAACATAAAATCTGATGTGTTGCACTACTCACATGACTTTCCTTACTCTTGTACCAACCATTCTTACAAACTCTTATTCCTGATGTAGTGTTAGATAAACATTTGTACAAATTATCTTATTGCTTATTTCCTTGTAGGTGCAAGGGGAATGTTAGAATAGAGTAAGCTTTGTGCGATAGTCAAATGTTTTAAAGCTTTGAAATTCTGTTGTCTTTGCACACTTAACATATAAAAATGAACGATGATCCATTTCACGATTCTGTTGTCTTTGCACACTTAACATATATAAAAATGAACAACGATGATCCATTTCACGATTCTGTTGTCTTTGCACACGAAACATATAAAAAAATCTCATGTGTTGCACTCGCATGACTTTCTCTACTCTTGTACTAACCATTCTTACAAACTCTTACTCCTATATCTTCTTCGTGTTAGTTAAGTTATGTTATTTGGTTTAAGGGCGCTCAACTTCTAGGTCATCAGCGC
Organism: Tenodera sinensis; assembly: GCA_030765045.1. NCBI lineage: Eukaryota > Metazoa > Arthropoda > Insecta > Mantodea > Mantidae > Tenodera > Tenodera sinensis. Next base: position 58,078,511 of record CM060967.1, on the reverse strand, counting down.
CCTTAAAGGATTCATGGCAATAGCCAGATATAAATTTCACTCAAAAAATAAAAATACTAGCAACAAGAAAAATATACAAAGGTAAAAAGCAGTGGCAATAGCCAGATAAGAAACAAGGTGATAAATATGTCCAAAAGCAGAAACAGATAATTAAAAATTTTAGATCCTCAAATTGATATTGCACTCCGCTAAAAAATTAAAAACTCTATCAACCACTGTTTTGTCGTCCGCTAGGACCTCTGCAAGTCTGGCAGGCAGCTGCAGAGATTCTCGAAGGTGCCCTAGAGAGCAACACTCTAGCAGCACGTGGCGAACTGAGAAAATGTTGTCACACAGCGGACATAGAGGCGCAGGGCCCCTTTTAAATAGGTAACCATGCGAAAAATTGCAGTGCCCTATTCTTAATCGAGCCAAACTAACCTCCTCGCGACGAGATGTGCGACAGGAAGTTACCCAGTTTATCGGAAGTTCTTTTACTTCTCTAAGCTTATTACCGCGGAGAGCTAACCACTCGTCGTGCCAGGACGACAGCACCACTCTCCGCACTTCAAGCCTGAAGTCTTCCGAAGTAACACGTGAGATGGTAATACTAGGTTCTGTAGTTGCCGTCTTTGCTGCTAAATCTGGGATTTCATTCCCCGGCAAACCTACGTGACCAGGAATCCATGCACACACCACGTCAACGCCAGAAGCGTGTAAAAGATAGAGGGCAACCTGGATACGTTGTACAATAGGGTGGGGGTTGTACAACTGACAAAGGCTCTGCAGTGCACTAAGGGAATCGCTCAAAATCAGGCAGTCACCTAATTTACGACGGCGAACATACAAAACGGCTCGATAAATTGCATAAAGCTCTGCAGTAAAAATGCAGGTGCTATTTGGAAAACCGAATGTATATGGTTCGGTTCCATAAACATAAGCACATCCAACACCGTTGGTGCCCTTTGACCCATCGGTGTAAATATATCGACAGTCGGTGTAGCTTGACAAAAATTCGAAGAAACACGTGCGGATACTTGAAATAGGCATCGTGGACTTCTGGTGTACGGTCATCCCAAGATCTACATGGGGCGTGCCAGACAGGTGGGTAAAGCCTCTCGCCCTTGGCGAACATCATAGGCAGTTCCACTCCAAGCTTCACTAGAAGGTCTTGGAAACGGAACCCCGCAGGCTTAGGACTAAGGGTGCTATTCCTATATCGTTCTCTCAGCGTAGTGGTGAAAAAAGAAGCGAACGTTGGATGCTTAGGCATACACCTAAGCGCACAACCGTAATTTGCCAAGAGAATCTCACGCCGGTATTGCAGAGGAGGTTCTGCGGACTCGGCGTAAAGGCTCACCACTGGGCTTGTTGGGAAAGCTCCTGTTGCAATGCGGATGCCCCTATTGTGGACGACGTCTAATCTTCTCAGCAGAGTTGGTCGTGCTGAGGAATAAACAATACACCCATAGTCTAGTTTGGATCGGACCAATGCCCGATATATTCGCAACAAAATTGTCCGATCCGCTCCCCACGATTTGCCATTCAGTACTCGCATAATATTTAGGGAACGGTCACATCTTGCTCTTAGCTGTGCAATATGCGACGCACAATTAAGCTTCCTGTCCAAGATCAAACCCAGGAAGCGCGTCTCTTCTGCGAAGGGAAGTACATCTGGACCAAAACGGAGCGAAGGTGGTAATCGTCTCCTACGGCGCCAGAAATTAACGCAGATTGACTTCTCAGTTGAGAAACGGAAGCCGTTTTTCACGCTCCATTCCCTAAGGTTGTCCAAACATTGCTGCAGGCGCCGTTGTAAGAACGCCGTGCGCTGAGAAGTGCAATAGACAGCGAAGTCGTCTACGAATAGGCATGACGAAACTCCAGGTGGAACACATTTCCAGATGGAGTTAATTGCTATAGCAAAGAGCGTGACACTTAGCACCGAAGCCTGAGGTACTCCCTCCTCCTGAACAAAAGAATTAGAAAAAACCGAGCCGACCCTTACTCGGAAAAAGCGGTCCTTCATAAACTCCTGAATGAAAAGTGGTAGGCGTCCACGTATGTTCCAGGCATACAGGGAACGTAGAATCCCTGCTCGCCAGCACGTATCATAAGCCTTCTCAAGATCGAAAAATATGCCAACGGTTTGACAGTTCTTCATAAAGCCGTCCATTATCTGTGTCGATATTGACACAAGATGGTCAACAGTTGAACGGCGTCGTCGAAAACCACACTGGACGTTAGTCAGGTTACGACTTTCTAACCACCATACCAATCGTCCATTGATCATGCGTTCCATCACCTTGCAGACGCAACTGGTGAGGGAAATAGGACGGTAGCTGGAGGGAAGATGACGGTCCTTTCCAGCCTTCAAGATGGGAATAACGGTGGCCTCCCGCCAATTTTCTGGGAGTATACTGTCAACCCAAACACGATTATAGACCTCGAGCAGGAATGCCTTACCTTCAGGAGAAAGCTGCTGTAACATTTGTACATGAATACCTTCCGGTCCTGGTGCTGATAATCGCGAAGATTTCAGGGAATATTCTAGCTCCGCCATGGTGAAAAGGCGATTGTAATCTTCTACGTTTCTAGAACGAAACGAGAAGCCTTGAGATTCCACCTGAGTTTTAAATAGAAGGAACTCAGGGGAGTAGTTTTCCGAGCTAGACACTTGAGAAAAAGCACTGCCAAACGTATTGGCCACTTCAAATGAATCAACAACAGCTCCTGTGGCTGTTTTTAGTCCCGCTATTGGTAGTTGGGTCCTTTTAGCTTCAACACGCCTTAATCTATCCCACACAACCGAGGAAGGTGTGTGTCGGTTAAATGAAGCTACAAATTTGCTCCAAGATGACTTTTTACTATCCTTAATGACTTGTCTGGACCTGGCACGCATTTTCTTGTATTCGATTAGGTTATCCAACGTAGGGTGACGTTGGAAAAGCCTAAGAGCACGCCTTCGAGCACGTATGGCATTCCGACATTCTTCCGTCCACCAGGGGACGGGAAATCGACAGGGGTGTAAAGTCGACCGCGGAATTGACTGTTCAGCAGCAGAGAGAATTGTCTCCGTGAGATGCTGCGCCAAATCATTTACTGAGTCGTGCTCGTTGTACGTAAAGACAACCAGCTGGGTGTAAAGGTTCCAGTTGGCATGGTCCAAACGCCATCTGGGCATATGTGGGGAACATGTAGGTTGCGTCAAGAGACTAACAAGACATGGGAAGTGGTCACTAGAGTGTAAATCAAAGATGGCATTCCATTGTAAGGAGACTGCCAACTGAGGTGAACAAACTGCAAGATCAAGGTGTGAGAAACTATTGAGAGAGTCAGAAATGAATGTAGGCTCTCCGGTGTTGAGGAGAGCTAGGTTGTAACTGTCCAAGAAATCGGCAATGAGCGTACCCCTCGCACAAGCGCGACTCGAGCCCCAAAGTGGGTGGTGCGCATTGAAGTCTCCCACCAACAGAAACGGTGTTGGCAACTGGGAAACTAGATCTTCTAAATCAATGTGCGAGAAGTCATGGGACGGAAGCAGATATAGATTACAGATGGTCAAATGGATGTATGGCAGTTTAATCCGTACAGCAACTGATTGTATATCAGAGTGCAAAGGTAGAGTTTGCATATATACGTCATCTCTGACAAGCATCATAGCGCCGCCATGTGCCGGTACACCCTCTTCTGGTGTGACATCACACCGTACTGGGGTGTATCGCCTTAGTTGGAAAGAGTCTTGAGGACGTAGCTTAGTCTCTTGCAAACATGCAACCAGAGGTTCGTTTTCTTTGAGCAAAAGCTCAAGTTCTGGTCTTTGAGTTCGAATTCCACGTATGTTCCATTGTAGGATAGTCATATTGCATTGTGTATGGGATAGGTAATTCCAAGGTAACTCTTCATTACTTTGGAGTAGGCGGTTGTCGAACTAATTTAGCCCTTTTCTTCTCTCTTGGGCTGACTCTCTTTTCGGACGCTTTTTCGCGCCTCTTTTCCACTGTGGGTCTCCCAGTGTAGGCAGATTCTAGCTCCATGTCCTCTGCCGAGGACGTCCGTGTTCCCATAGAGAATTTCGGTTCGAGAGCTTCGAACCGATTTGACACGGAGACCGGCGAAGATGACATACGCCGGTCTGTAGCCATACCAGAGGATTCCTCTGAAGAGGATCTCCTAGGAGATGACTTTGGATTTTTCTTTCCCTTTGAAGTTTTGGGAGAAACCTTATTCTCTTTGAGGAAATCAGATCTTTTGTACTGCGTCTAAACTTCATCGGTGAAGCATCGTATACAATGGGTCTACTTGTCGAAGTTGGCTTCTTTGTTGGTGAGCTTCCTGATCTGCTGGATTGAACTGCGGTGCTTGTAGATGCTGTAGCGGACTTAGGTGATGTCAAACGCTTTGGATGTGACCTAGCTACGAGAACTTTATCTGATATTGTTGCCCCGTTAATATCGCTAGTTTGAGTTGCGATTTCCAAACGTGGTACTAGTTTAGCCGTAACCGAGCTATAGGTACCGGAGTTCGGGATAGCGGGCTGGCGCAAACGTAAGAGCTTTCGGGCTTCTGAGGACAGCTTCTCTCTAACCCGGATCTCCTGGATATCCCTTTCCTCCATATAGCGGGGACATTCTCGGGAGTTGGCTGGATGTTCTCCCCTGCAGTTAATACAACTGGGAGGTGAGGTACAGTCATCGTCATGTGCGATGCCTCCACAGTTTACGCAGGTAGCTCTACCACCGCACGTGTCACTTGTATGACCAAAGCGCTGGCATTTATAACATCTAAGCGGGCTCGGAATATAAGGTCTTACTTCAATGTTCTCGTACCCTGCCTTTATCCTTTGCGGGAGATCTACCCGATTAAAGGTAAGGAAAAGGATACGGGTAGGCAGATATTCGCCTCCATCTTTTCTCTGAACCCGATAAACAAATATCACACCTTGATCTGTTAGGTTCTCCTTAATTTCATCATTGGCCATATCGTCCAATGCGCGTGTGTTTACAACACCGCGAGAGGAGTTCAAAGTTTTGTGCATCTCTACACGCACCGGATAGCTGGCTAACATGTTGGCTTTTAAAATAGTAGCTGCCTGTGCTGCTGAAATAGTTTCAAGCAGCGTGCCATTCCGTGATCTTGTGCAGTTCTTCACTGGGCCAGCTATCTTATCCAGACCCTCTGTATCATGAATGGATTTACCGATCTGAAAGTTTTAGCTTCCTCTGTTCTTGTTATGGTTAAGTAGCGAGGACCACTCAACTCTGCTACTTCCTTTTCACTAACTCTGGCTTGTTTGGTTTTTGGAGTTTTAACAGAACTCATGGCGATTAAATCCTCCACCATTGCAAATGTCTCCGATGGCATGCTCACATCCTGGTCGCCACCCCGGCTTAGGTGAGAGTCCTGGCCTGGACCTTGCTCACTCTAGGGTCTCACCTCCCAATGTATAGACAGAGGGACCCAATCGCCTTCAGGAGTGCATCAGCTCATGCAATGGCCCCTCCCCGGGACTGACCTTTATCAGCGGATACGCACACAGATCCTACATGATAACCAGGGGCTGGGACTTACGCGATTACCCAGTCACCCCTTGCGTCACCCCATCCTCCTACAACCCGCGCGTAGGTTATCCATCAGACTGTGTACAGGGAGGTAACAGGTGGGAGGTCAAACACAAAAGTGGACCAAAGTTGATTGGGCGTTTGGCATGTGCCCTCTCACCTCTTGGAGGAACCCAATCGAAAGTATGGCTCGGGGCCCCGGGTACGCCAAACCCGGACCTACGGTAGTAGATCCCCCTGGGGGAGTTTTCGGAGTCCTCTTCTCCTAGATGAGTCGTCAACCAAGACTACCGAGCCTCATCTACCCGTTTGGAATTTTCTTTGCTTCCCCTCACCTCTTGCCTACCAGTAGTCAAAATGACAGATAGTAGGCCGTCTGGTTCGGGTACTGGGCCCCTCCGCCACGTCAAGGCGACACTCCTTCGGAGGGGCGTGTTAGTTAAGATAAACATTTGTACAACTTATCTTATTGCTTATTTTCTTGTAGGTGCAAGGGGAATATTAGAATACAGTAGGCTTTGTGCCATAGTAAAATATTTTAAAGCTTTCAGATTCTGTTGTCTTTGCACGCTTAACATATTAAAAAATGAACACCGATGATCTATTTCACGAAAGTTCTAAGTTTTCCGAAACTCACACACATAACAAGGAATATCTCAGAAATGGTTCACCCTACAAGAAAATTTATTTGGATATAAACTGTGTATTTTAGCAAGAACTGCATTTTTTGTATAGTATGATTTGGTCTATCTCTAACGGTTTACCAGTTATGCAAAAGTCGTCCAGAGTAAATACGATTACAGGGGCTATAGCCAGAAAATTCAAGATATACATTTCATTTGCCATAAAAATATCTCAAATACATGGCATTTTAATCAAAATCGTTAGAGCCATTTTCAAGAAAATCAAAATTTTCGAACAATTTTCCATGTAAAGGTAGTTTGGGGTGGGGCTATTTTCTTCAAAAATCTTCGTATCGCATCCTTGAAACACATTAAACTTAAATACCAACTTTGGTTTTTAACCGACTTTTCGTTTTTGAGTTATGCTGTCCACAGACTGACACAGACACACACGGACCTTTTTCTATTTTTTTTTCTTTTTTCTTTTTTTTTTGGGGGGGGGGGGATTCAGGGGGTCTCAAAACATATTTCGGTGAAATCTCGACACCGAATTTTTGGGTGGAATACAATACTTCCCCTACTTACCAGTAGAGAAAGTAAAAATGAACAACGATGATCCCATTTCACGAAAGTTAAGTTCTCCGAAACTCGCACACATAACAAGAAATATCTCCGAAACGGTTCACCTTACAAGAAAATTTATTCAGACATAAATTGTGTATTTTACCAAGATCTATATTTTTGGTATAGTATTATTTGGTCTATCTCTAATGGTTTACCAGTTATGCAAAAGTCGTCCAGAGCAAATACGACTACAGGGGCTATAGTCAGAAAATTCAAAATATACATTTCATTTCTCATAAAAATATCTCAAACATATGACATTTTAATCAAAATCGTTAAGAGCCATTTTCAAGAAAATCAAAATTTTCGAAAATGTTTCATGTAAAAGGTAGTTTAGGATGGGGCTGCTTTCTTCAAAATCTTCGTGTCGCATCCTTGAACGACATTAAACTTAAATACCAACTTTGGTTTTTAACCGACTTTTCGTTTTTTGGTTATGCTGTCCACAGACTGACAGATACATAGACCTTTTTCCAAAAATGCTTTTTTTTTTTTTATTCAGGGGGCCTCAAAACATATTTCCGGTGAAATCTCGACATCGAATTTTTGGATGGAACACAAACACTTCCTCTACTTACCAGTAGAGAAAGTAAAAACAAGCTTTTCGATGTATAGTGAGTAAAGAAAGTCATGTGTTACATATCAGATTTTTGTGTAGAAGCTATTAGCAGTTACTACAGGCAATCATCGACGATGTTCAAATGTTTTTTTTCGGGAACAGAGGAATAAATTTAGGTCATAATAATTTGTTGCGAAGAAAACGAAGAAAAAATATAAATGAGAAATTTTCAAGCAACTTCCGTGAACCGAAGTAGTTATTTACTTGTTTGAGTGATTTTCAGGGGCTATTTTATGGGGAAATTACAAAAGGAAATTTCCTTTCCTTAAAAATATAACGATCAATTTAATCAAACAACTCATTGAATACAGTAATACACTAATGAAATTATATTTTTCATTCACCTTCCAAATATGATGATGATCGATTGATGATGACGACGATAAAAGCCGCGCTCGTTACAATAATTTATAAAACAAGTCTCAAGCTAAAGCTTATCATTTTAATTACCAATAATAAATTTTCCAACACAAGACTCAAGGTCCAGTCTATTGATCAGTTATAAATATTATTACGGCAACGCAACTTAGATTCCCTTTAAAATGACCAAATTAATTAGTTGCATTTCTGATCTGAATACAAATTTCGTTATATTAGTTCTTTACACTAGTAGTACCAAGTATGATTGCCGAGCTATGATTTAGATACGTACATGACTTTGGCCTGGAATCGTCAGTCTGGATGGCGCAGTTTGTTAGGTTTTGCTCTACTGGTCCCAAGATTACGGGTTCAAACCAAGCCTAGAGCAAGGCCTTTAACCTACTAGGAAGTGACAGCCCTATATTGGTGCAATTATTGGTATATAAAAGAATTTCAATGGGATGAAATTCCGGCACACCGGCAGTGTGCCTAACAATTGACAGCGTCATTTACGAACAAAACAATTGTTTGCCTAGTATCAAATTCGCAAGCAATTTATTAAGTGTAATGTGTTATTTGAAAGTGAAACCTGAAGCACATTCAGTACTACATGGGGAAGGCGTGTTTATACAGCATGGAACATTTCCCCACCATCAGTTATTTGAATAACTTGTACCCACGTTTTAATGAGCTCTACATTTTCCGTGGATTAAGTTTTTGTACATTTCATATTGTTTTCTGGTTTTATATATATTTCAATCAAAAGACTTCAGAGGATATCCACAGAAAATTGAAACTATGCGTTTATTATTCATGTCAGTACCTATGGCAAAACCGAGTAAGGTGGCACCGCGGCAACGTGACTCGCATTCGGAAGATCCCAGGTTCGATCTCCGTCGACCGACCACTGTGACTTGAGTTTTTACGTGGCTTTCCCTCGTCACCAGGCGAATGCTGGGGTGGATTCTTTTCTTCACGAATTCCTTTACTTTCATTTCTCATTTCCCTCCCTTGTCATGTCTGGTTTGTTTGGTAGCTCCGGCGAATGCGGACACAGATGGCACAGAGGCTTGCGCTCTGGAACCCCATCCCTGGCCCTCCTGGAAGTTGCTACCCGGCCGCAAGGGTTGCCTCATCGCTCTTTACCTGGGTAGAGGAAACACTTCGCCTCATCCCTCCACCCTGGGAGGGTGGGAGCCCGCAAAAGATCCATGTCGGGGTCGCAGCGGGTCGAGATGTCCCCTTCCGCACACGCACGCGCACCCGCACGCACGCACGCACACACACACACACACACACACACACACACACACACACACACACACACACACACACACACACACACACACACACACACACACACACACACACAGGTCAAATATACATCAAAATCGTTTCAGCTATTTTTGACAAAATAAAATGTAGCTAATATTATTTTCACGTAAAAGGTGATTAAAGGTGGGGTGACTATTTTACTTCGTGTCACTTCCTTGGAAGACGCTAACTGAAGTACTAAGTTTGTTATTTATCCGGCTTTTCATTATGATGTTCAAATACACACTTTTTTCCTGAAATTTCTTTTTGTAGGTTTCATATCTTAAAACACGTAATTCCTATGAAATCTCGACACTAAATTGTTTAGTGTAATACCCTACCTACCAAATACAGGCGGTATTAAATGAAAACTAAACTACTGATCAATTTTATCAAATTTTATGCATGAGCCACTTAAAACTTTCACTGCAAATATATCTGAAACAATGGATATTTAAATACAACCTTCACTGGTCTCAACGGCAGGGGATGGGCTCAAAGTAAATAATATGGGCTATTCAGAAACTAAAATAAATATAAAATTCAGCAAATACATTATTTAATGGACAACGTATGATTTATGAATCAATTGATAACATGAAAACTTAACGGCGACTTCTTGACGTTAAACTGATACACTAGTTCCTCTACCGTTTTCCTCTACAGTGCATGATTGCATAAATAGAAAACAAAATTGGTTGAACGTTTGGTTGCCCATATGCCATCACTCCTTTATTATTTACTTTTGCAATCAGGGTAGAGAGATAGTTTTTTGTGTATTTTACACGAGTCGTTTAGCCACAAAAGCTTATTTAATACCTGGATTAGTGCATATATTGGAATAAATTTGTATACATACACTTTGCAAGGACACAACTTTGGCATGTGTATGGAGCAGGTCATATTGACATTAAAAATTGCCTGTTCAGTATAAGATCTCAAGCCCAGATCGATGATTTTTAAGTGTGCTTAAAAGCGACAGTCCCATATCAGTAGATTTACTGGCATGTAATAGAACTTCTACAGGACGGAATTCCGGCACATCAGCAGTGCTAATATGATTCTGGCAACTGACGTTGTTGTTAACCAACAAAATATTTCTATTTCTACTCAGGTCTCATGAAAGAAAACCACCCCTACTCTCATCAATTACAGAAGCTGATAAAAACAACATACAGAAGAGAGGTGAAACCTGGTTTTGAGCCTTGGCTTACTTTGGAATTTCACTACTCATAGGTGTGAACGCATGCATGGTATATGAGTAGTATGTGAGTAGTTTGATTTACATAAGAGCTCCAACTGAGGAAAACAAAACTCAAGAATTACACGTATTTCGATCTTTTCTGGTTATCACAAATATATAACAAACTTATCTCGAATGTCACTTTGTTTTTAACATTAACAAATAACCTTTCTTCTGGAAAAATACTAAATTATTAACAAAGAATTGTTAAAAACAGTTATCAAATTTGAATGAGCAATTTACAAGATCCATTTAGCAATACTGACTAAACAAACGAATGACCTGGTCATAATTTATACAAAACAAAAGAACGACCATGTGATAATTTGTATATATGTATGTAATAGTCTGTATAAAGATTAAAACTCCATGGCAGAAGACAGATGTGCTAACCCTGCATATACAGGTGCTTTTCTATAAGGCTTTGTAGATTTCTATAGTTTAAACAATCTAGTAAGAATAATTTACACCCTATAATGTTAAATTCTAATGATTTGTCTTTCTTATGTGTGCAATTGTCAACCTCTTAGTACTGCGGTTTAATGCATACACAAAGTTAGGTTTTATATTCATATTTTCTAATATGCCAATTTTCTTCTGTCAATGACGCTATTGTCATTCTCAAAATCTAAATATAGAAATTTAGACAACTTCTCTTTGTAAATAAAAGTAATTTAATGGTCAGATTAGTTTTGAGTACTGTTGTGTGCAATGATGTTATTGCTAATAATATTATGATAATTATGCTAATATCTTTGCAATACTATAATCATCTATTATAGAACTATAAAAATAAGTTTTTGGCATTTTCAAATAAAAATTGTTCATGCTTTCCTAGTATGCCATGTATAATGAATTTCACATACACTTTGGGCACTTAATAAAATTCGAATAATTATGTTCACAAACAACTTTATTCAACATAAGGAAGTATCACAGTTTTAAAGTAAAACATTTTCCCAGGAAAAGGTTTTATAAAAGCAAAATGAGCATAGTGCAATTCCCACAGTACAAAAGTTTGCATACAGCAATGTCTTTTTAATACAAACTACAATGCCAAAAATGCATTTTCCAGTTTTTCTGCCCTGCATATAACTGAACACACATTTAAACTCTAACAATAGGAATATTCTTGGGGTTTTCCAAATATAAGATGATACAATATAAGCTAACAGAGTTAACCTACAACATTATCCTTAAAAAATTTCTCCACTAACATAGAATCAAAAGTTTCAATAATGGCATTTAAAAACATTTTTAGACTCACCTTTGTGATGATATTCCTTGTGCTCAACATTAATTAAGTGCACTGTGACTATTAACAAAAAAAGATACCAAAAAATAGATGCCATAATCTTAAGGTAAAAATGTTTTATCGCCATTGTAACAAATATATTTTAGCAACAAAAAATTGGAGCTATTGACAGTGAAATAATATAAATAAACAAATATTATTAATTATTTAGTGAATAAACTTCTATTATCTTTGGTATTTGTGAATTAAATACCAATTCTAGACCACTTTCATGACTAATATTACTGAGGATGCAAGTAATTGACTCAAGAAACTGGTCTAGAATAGGAACTTAATTCTCAATTACCGAAGGTAAGTGACGTTTAGTTGCTAAACATTTATTAATATTTTTGACCTTTCAACACTGTATTCAAGCTTCAAAATACGCCAGAAAGACACTGATCTAAATGACCATTCATTTCCCTTTCCTCGAATAAACCTGAACAAATTGGACAGGGGAATTTTTGATCAGTTTGTGTTGTGTCCATAAATTCTATTTCATCATCACTATCTTCATTTGCTGTGCCTATAGTTTCCTCCACAAACACATTTCCTATGCAGTTTTCTAGATGAATGCTTATGTCCTCTTTGTTTGTCTTTAAATTACATACAGGACACCTCACATTATTTGCCATACATTCCTGTTTCTCGGGACTGTCCTCAATGTATACAGCATCAACACTTGAAGCACTATCTTCACAGGATGAACCGAGGCAAATATCTAGATGCAAATTTAAATTATATTCTTTAAGTTGCACATTACACACTGGACAGTTCACTGTGAGAAAAGCTTCGGAAATGTCATTATTAATTTCAAAAACTTCCCCATTCGGATCAGTTACAAAAGCATTCCTTTTGATACTACTACAGCCCATAGGATTAGAATCCATGGCAGCTGCTCTCTTACTTGGTTTTGATGAAGCAAGCAATGAGCCTCTGCCTGGAACTGTTTCATTCTTTAAAACATGCTGTCTTTCCAATATATTTGGGTTTTCCTTATTTACCTTGCTTGTTCCCAAAGTGTGACCTGCTCCACCAAATGGAACAAAATTCCTGGAAGGCATCTTGGATAGAGGTCCATTAATTGTCTTCACATTTGGAAGATCAGTTCTATTTGAGAGAGATGATGTAGGTTGATTCAGACCTGTAATCGTTGTAATATTAGAGCGAGAGATTCCTCCAGTTTTGTTAGAAAGAGGCCCATTAATTGTCTTCACATTTGGAAGATCATTTCTATTTGGGATAGCTGAAGTAGGTCCATGATTCACATCTGTAATGGTTTTAACATTGGAAAGAGGATGTCCTCCAGTTTTGATTGCAGAAACACTTTGTTCTGTCTGCCTATTTTTGTTACCCTTTGCTGTAATTGTTAAAGTTCCACCTCCTTTATTCATCAACATTCCACCTGTGAAACCTCTGCCAGCACTAGTTGAACCATTTCCATTATTTTTTTTAGGTGACCATGTGCCACGACTTTTAGGTGTATTCATATTAGATTTCCCTGCCATGCCTGTATGATGGAATGGTTTTGGAGAATTTAAGTCTTTAAAGCTATTAACAGTCTTGGTAACACTTGAATTTCCAACACCATTCACAGGAAAAAAGTTTCGGATATCTTTACCCTTGGACTGGCCTGAGGACTGGTCTGAAAAATAGAAAGTATTACATTTTTAATAGACAACTTGAATTAAAGGGGGAAAAAGAAACAAGTCCAACAAATATGTTATTTAAGAACAATCTGCTTTGAAATTGTTTAACAGGATATCGTGTTAGGTTTTTTGTCTTTCTTCATGTGTAATGTATTACACAAAAATGGACAACACCTGCCTTAACTGATGTCTTGTGTAACAATGAAGAAAACAAAGATCAAAACCCTTATTTAATCCAACTCAACATGGCTTTCCTTACACAATGTTGTAAATGACAAGAAAAATACAATAAAATAAAGGACTGTTGCAGATGGTCTCCATCAGCAGAAACAAAACACATGGTACAGTAGTCAAATCTAAGGACATGATTTGTTTGGTGAACAACTTCCCACAAGTATATTTAAACATATAAACATCTCAACATAATCTTACAATTTAAGGAGATAACAAGGCATAAAAATATAATTCTATTTGCTCATACAATAAAAGATAACCTTCCCAATAAATAATTACTTGACTGGAGAAAAGTGGGATCTGAACTGTAAGTTATGTGTGCCTGGACTGTTCAGTGACAAGTGTAAATGACCTTGTGTGGAAGCATCTCACATTGTGTCAGTCAGATGTACAGTCCTGAGTATATGAATTGCCTTACACACAATAATCCTACATTTTCTACATACAAGCCTGTCTGTGGTTCAAATCCCAGCTGTGGCATTGAATTTTTAAGTTCCAGTTCTACCTCTCAAACATTGCCCACACACGGTTGTGTGTTTAAAAACACCAACAGTACCTTTGTTGGCATAAATAAATAATAATTACCATCTGAAGGTTATTGAATCCCAGGACATAAAGTACTTGCAATAGTAAATCATCATTGGGATAATTGTCTCTGATGAGAGACTGCCTTTGTGGTTTACTGGGAAAAATACGAACTGGTTTGAGAATTCAATGTCATTCTGGCATGTTGTCGCAGTAGCTTAATGGTTAGAGCACCCGCCTAGTAAGCGGAGGGTCTGTGGTTCAAATCCCAGCTGTGGCATTGAATTTTTAAGTTCCAGTTCTACCTCTCAAACATTGCCCATTCACGGTCTGTGTGTTTAAAAACACCAACAGTAAGTTTGTTGGCATAAATACATAATAATTACCTTAGGAAAGGTATTTGCTTTATCTAGCCAGTTTGCGAGAAAATAAATTACATCATGAAATACCCATTCATAATACGAAGGAATTACAATGTACAACTATGTATATATGCAGATTGTCAGAGGTGAAACTTTTGCATTTATCAGTTAAAATATGTTTGTACAGCGAAACACTTTTGACATCACATGAGGTTAATGGAGCATACATGGAAAGATTTACATTCTCCTTTAAGTTGTCCTGTTCTTTGGCCAAACTGTTCAACACCGCATAGGCATTATATTTGTAAATTACACTATAGAATTTGTCTTTTAGCTTATCAGCACAGAGTTTTTGGGGTATCTTGTTAATTGTTTCTGATACTTTCTTGATTAATTTAATACCCTTTGTAGACCAGACACTTCTAGTTGAGTTAATTCATCATGTCACACAAATCTTTATTGAATTGTATCCTTACTTACTGTTAATAGTTTATTGTGCATAATCTCCACTACCTGGTTAACAGTTCCTTGTATGTATTATATTTATTTTATTGTTATTTATGTCTTTGCTACTTATATGTACTTGCTTACTATTGACTGGATTCATTGATGTATTTACACCATGATCAATTGCAATAAAAATTGAAAAATTGAAAAAATGGAAATTGTTTGAGTTACGTTTAACATTTTCCTTATGTGCTTTAGTATTACAGCGTCTTTCAAAATTGTAGGTACTTCTTAGTTCGTAATAATCCGAAATTACAAATAGCGCCTATAATACCTCCTTCTCGAAGAAATATACTGTGTCCAAATTATTCAACTAAATAATTTATAATTGCACTTCGTAAGCCAGTTGTTTTAGGCATTGCACTATGAATCACTTGACACATGCAACTCTTCAGTATCACGGCTACGCACACTCAGAATGCTGGGAGTTCCTATGTATGGAACTGTACGACGAGAGGAGGGGGTGAGACGTACGTCACACTCTATGCCGTCCACATACTTAACTGCATTTGCCGTATTAAGGTCTGCATTCCTGTGGTCTAGTGATTACATTACAGTACATGCTTGTTTATAATGTCAACCAGGGTTGCCAGAGTGGGCGAAAACTAACGAATTGGGCTATTTTTATTTTGATGCACCTACAAAATTTTACAACTGGGTTGCTTGCAGCTTTTTGGGCTTTTCAAACTTCAACTGGGAACTTTTGGGCTAAGTATGATTTCATCAGGTTATGGAGTAATGATTTCATTCATTTGTGTTAAGTTGGTGGAATATTTAATAGTATGACAATGTGCATTTCCTATATTCATGGTGAATGCTCTAGCAGGAAATGAAGGTTTGCTGATTTGCTATACAGCCAAGGTGTAGGCAAATACGAGGACAGTCTCGAAAGTAACCGCCATTTGTGCGTAGCGCAAAAAGTGGTGGTAGCATCGTCATCTACACATCAGCGTGTAGACTATCGCAAGTTTTGTGCTTGTTGGGTACCAAAACTACTGACTGACGAACACAAAACCAAAAGAATGAGTTCTGTCAGAGACTTTCTTTCTCGGTATGCCACTGAAGGAGAAGCATTTTTTAACAGAATTGTTACTGGCGATGAGACATGGGTGGCCTATGTGAATGTTGAGACAAAATGGCAGTCAATGCAATGGGGACATACCCCGCAAGCAAGCCAAAGAAAGCCTGCCAAACCTTGTCTGTAAGGTCATGGCTATGGTTTTTTGCGATGTCAAGGGCATCTTACTCATTGAAAATATGGAACTGTCAATTCTGAAGCCTACTGTGAAACTTTGAAAAGACTAAGAAGGGCAATCCAAAACAAGCGTCGTGGTCTTCGGACATCTAGTCTTCCCATACACAAAACAGTGGCTTGCATCTCAGCGCTTTGCCAATGATGAAGAGCTTCATCACACCGTGACAGGTTGACTACGTTCACAGGCGGCAGAGTTTTATGCAAAGGGTATTTCAAGGACTGTCAAAAGGTATGACAAGTCCTTGAACTTATTCAGTGAATATGTGGAAAAATAGAAAAAATGTTGTAGTTTTCAGATATAACAATACATTTTTTATACCTCAACTGGCTTAATTTTTATTTCCAAACGGAGGTTGCTTTCTGGACTGCCCTCATATAAATATAAACTCTATCATTAGGCGCAACTACACAAGCAGCTAAAGCTGAGCTCCTCATTGAGTCCCATTCAAGAGCTGTCCGGCTCTCAAAATGATGCCCAACTAAATTTAAAAATATAACACTTATAAATTTACACCAGGGTGAAGGAACTGCATCCTGAGAGACAGTTTCAAGGAGCAATAAGCTTCCTCCTTAACCTCAAACTTCCCTAAAATAAAACAAGCCACCCTAGATACCTTTAGAATATAATCCTATCTGGTGTTAAACCCTAATGAAGGTGGGTATGCAGTAAAAATATTCAGGCTGAACCTCAGCCTGCCAGCAGCATGGATGGGTGAACCTAATGGGCTTCTTATCTCAACTGAATACCTCCTATTTATTTATAATTTTAGCATACATGTTTTGATAGCCTAGGTATTTCATAAATTTGAAGACGCATTGCAATTATTCAAAGTAAATTTATTTTAATGCCATATCCTTTAAAACAAATCAGAACTTCAAAAAGGCGAAATCTTATTTTATGTAGCTTATTGAGATACAAGCAAATCTGTTCACTGGTAATTGTAAAATTAGAATGCACTCGTGTTGTAAGTAGATCAAGAGTGTGTATTCCATACAAATAAGAAACAATTTATTATTTATTTATGCCAACAAACTTACTGTTAGTGTTTTTAAACACACAAGCCGTGTGTGGGCAATAAAGTACTTACAATAGCAAGTCACCATTGGGGTAATTGTCTCTGATGTGAGACTGCCTTTGTGGTTTACCAGGAGAAATATAAACTGGTTTGAGAATTCAATGCCATTCTGGCAGGTTGTCACAGTAGCTTAATGGTTAGAGCACCCGACTGGTAAGCGGAAGGTCTGTGGTTCAAATCCCAGCTGTGGCATTGAATTTTTAAGTTCCAGTTCTACCTCTCAAGAAACAATTTCTTTGCTCTGTGAAGGCCTACTTCACGATAAAGATGCACCTGCACCACAGAAATTAATTCCTGATTCCTTGACCAAACAGTTTCATATTTTAAGGGTTGCAACTAGAAATTAAAATGTATTGATTGTTGAAACTGAAAATGCTCTACCTCATTAATTATAACTCTAATGTGTATTATACCAATTTTAAATTTAGATATTACCTTAAAAAATCTAAAGGCATATTTGCAAGCTTGAACATCAAAGGTAGTTCAAGTTCAGCTTCATAGTCGATTATAAAACCAGACAGTAAGATAGCAATAGTCATCAAATTGTGTGTGGTAAAACAAAAATTAAATTTTAATTCAGTAATGTGACAGCAGAGTGAGTTTTTTCCAGGTTGACATCTACTAGTCATCGTCACGAATAACGGCATTGTGCAGAAGAAAAGTATCAAACAATGTTAGTCACGTGTTTTCTAGTCAATCAGACATAGCATGTTTTAGTGTTGTGTGCGTGTGTGTGTGTGTGTGTACTTACCTATGGTTTAACTTGAAATTAAATAATTCCGAGCAATAGGCGTGATAGTAAGTTTAACACTTTTGACGATGGCAGAAGGGGGAAAAAAAAAAGTTGCTTTATTCACAGTCAAGCCAGAGAAATGGTGTATAATGTGTACAAATACTTTCTGAGGAAAATGGAAACAGTCACAGCGCAGTACTTCTGCTATTTCCCCTATCTGCATGTTATATGTCATTTACCACCATCGATCCTGATGGCTACTCTAAAACTAAGTTACAAAGTCATATGGGACTGAATCTTATCAGCTCCATACTACAGATCAAAATGAGTGGAAGAAAATGACAGATGTCTAAATTTTCAACCTCCTACTCCTCCTATGCTACACTACACTTGACATATACAAAACGGGTGATAATCTAAAGGACACGAAAAATGAATCACAGTATAGGAAGGGATGCTGGAAGCACTTAAGTTGTATACAGTGAATTTAAATTTACTTATGTATCTATTTAATAATCTATCATCATGAATGTACAGTTAAGAGTATTATGGTGTAGGTGAATATTGCATACTTCATACTTACACTTCCCTTTCATGCCGACGTGTCTATGGTTATAAGCAACTATGACCAGCCAGTAGCATGACTACTGCTCAGGGAGGGGTAAAGATAGGGAAAAAAGGTGATACCCTTGCATTTTACTAAATTTGCTATCTGTACATATATATTTATTATTTATTGCAATTCAATATGGTGTAATATACGATTGAATTCAAAGGTAAACAAGTATATATAAGTAGCAAAGACAAAATAACAAAACATTAATAATTAGTACTAGTAGTACTAGTACTAATACGAATAACAACTAATAATAACTAATCCTAATGCTAATGCTGATGATGATGATGATGATGATGATGATGATGATGATGATGATGATGATGATGATGATGATGATGATGATGATGATGATGATGATGATGATGATGATGATGATGATGATGATGATGATGATGATGATGATAATAATAATATACAAAGAACTGATTAACCAAGTAGTAGAGACTGTGCACAATGAACTATTAACAGATTACAAAATAAGTAACTAACATTGACTTTTGATTACTGAACTTTTAACCTATTTAAAAATTCCTCTAATGAATAGAACACATTATTAACTAAATAAGTTTGTAAGACAGATTTAAATTTAGTGTAGATTTCACACCTTTTAATTTCTGCTGGCAGTTTATTGTAGAATTTTGCACCAGCGTAACTGGCCAGCTTTTCAAACTGACTCAGTCTGTGCATTGTAATAGACAAATCATTCTTATTTCTTGTGTTGTGGTCATGTAGGTATGTCTGAATTTGTTTGCATCGGAAATTTGTATTTTATCACATATAGTATAGTTTTATAGATATACAGGCTAGGTAGCGTCATTATTTTATGCTTCTCTACATGAGTCTTGCGTTTTTAAGTTCGAAATATATCTGATTGCTCTTTTCTGTAAAGTAAATGTTCTATTTTGGTTTAATTTTGAAGTATTGCCCCATATTTCTATACCATATGACATGTGTGACTGAATGAGAGAGAAATAAATTATCCTATTAGTTGCTGCTGGGACATAGTTCTTTAGACACTTAAGAAGAAATAAATTTTTACTTATTTTTAATGCTTATTTGTCTGTATGCGGTGTAAACGATAGTGTTTTATCCAGTGTGACACCAAGTAGCTCTACAGCTACTATAAGCTTCTGTCTGGCATGTACAGCATAAAAGTGGTGCATCCACAAAAAGTAATGGCTAGGTATGTAGTGCCCTCCCTCTTGCCCTATATTCAACCTTACACAGAAATGTTGATACAACAATATATATGTACAGTACGTTTTTATAAAACTTGGCCAGCAGGTACAGGCCCAAGTGACCATTTGGAAATACGAGTAACAAAAGCCTTCCCACACATATTCAAAATTTGGGTGCAATATGTGGATGACATGTTGGCCATCATTCCAAAGAAGTTGGCTGAAGATGCCCTAAAACTACTTAACTTACAGAATTCAGCCATTAAATTCAGCCTTGAAATTGAAAAAGAAAGTTGGCTACCATTCCTGGACCTGAAAGTAATAAGGCACAACAACAAAACAGAATTTGGCATTTACAGAAAACCCTCAGCTACATCAAAGAATATAATCTTAACCCAAAGCCACATGAACATGCCACATTCCACAGCTTAATACATAGATTAATAAACACACCACTGACAGATGAATTTAAAAAGGAACATCAACACATCAAGACAGTAGCAGAAAAAAAAGGTTTTGAAAGACTTAAAAAAAAATATGATTAAGGACAACACAACGCCGAACAACAGATCCAATCCAGAACCAACATACAGCAAATTCACCTTCCACCCAAAGTTGCACAATAAATTCCAGAAATTGTTCCAGGATCATAACATTAAGCTAGCCCCTTACAACAGATTCAACTTGAGAAACCTACTTAATCGCCCATTAAAGGGCACAATACCAACAAAGTCAAACTCTGGTTAATTAAGGAAATTGAAGCTATTAACAGTGAAGCAACAAGATTCTAAAGTAAGAACAAAATTAGAAACTAAAAACTTCACTTATCTTAGTAATATTGCAAGTTCTTTGGTGCAAAGCTGACAATGTTTCGAGTTGACTCCAACTCATTCTCAAACCTATACACCAAAGAACTTGCAATATTACTAAAATAAGTAAAGCTTTTAGTTTCTGATTTTGCTCTAACTTTAGAATCAAAATCTGGTGTTTATCAGATAAATGTGAGGACTGTCCAAAAATATACATCGGTCAAACTAAAAAAAACTTAAAACACGACTGAAGGAGCACATTAGAAACATACCGTTCAAACAGATCGACAAATCACCCATAGCCTCTCACTCCTGGTCAAGTCAGCACAACATAGAAAAAGATATTAAGTTACTAAAGCACGCAAAAACAGCAACAGAACTGATCATTTGGGAGAAAATACATATAATGAAGAATGTTAATATAGCCATGAATTTTGATATACCACAAGCAGACGACATATTAAAGTTTATATCCAGCATCCCAGATAGCAGCAGTCATTACCACAACAGATGTTTCCTCTTCAACAGCCAGTCGAGAATCCGTTGAGAATGTAAACGCTGGTCTTCGAAGCACGTCCAGACAAAAATAAGTGTAAGTGAAACTACAAGTGTCTATAGGTTGACTCATTTACTTCTAAAACATTAGGAGTGTTTAGTTTTGCTTGAAGTGTTTTCAAAATTAATTGATTACAGTATACAGTACAACAAAGAATGTTTATGTACAATGTGTGCTATGTATGTGCTTACATCATCTACTAGAGAAGCTGTAAGACGATTTGAAACTTAATTTCCTGGCATGCGTATTCCAAGTGGAGACACCATTTGTTTGCTTGTAAATAAATTCAGGAAGACAGGATCGATTTATGACAGGAAACGAAAAAGTAAAACAGCATGTGCTTATGGAACAGAAATTAGATAAAATTGGAGAAAGGTTAAAACGGTCACCTTGAAAACTCTTAGGCGTTTGCACAAGAAAAAATTAAAACAAAATATCAGGAGAGAGATTAACGCTACTTCGGAAGTTGAACTGATGCATGTGACTGAAAACTTCATCAGAAGATGCCATGAATATATTGATGCAGATGGATGGCATTTTCAACATATCCTGTGTTAAGGCATGTTTTATGTTTATTCTGATAATTAATGTGATTTGATGTCCATGAGTGTATGACCTGGAGGCAGACCGTGTAACTGCCAGACAACCTATGGAGGAGAGGAGGTGTAGATTTCGGGGGACTCAACTACATGGTCATCAGCATCCTTATAAAACAATTCATGGCAAAAGTCAGATATAAACTTCAATAAAAAATAAACTTACTTGTATAAAGGAAAATAAATATACATAAATATACAAAACAGTGGCAAAAGCCAGAGTTCAAACAAAGTGAAAAATATGTCAAAAGAGTATAAAAACTAGTTATCTTGAAACTCATGTTACTCTCCGCTAAAAACTTAAAAATCCTTTCAACCAATTGTTTGCTGTCCACCAAGATCTCTACAAGATAACAGCAAGTAGCTGCAGAGTCTCGAAGGTGCGCTAGAGAGGAACACTCTAGCAGCATATGACAGACTGACAAAAGGTTGTTGTACAGCTGACAAAGAGGAGCAGGGTCCCATGCAAAAAATTGCAGTGGCCAATGTGCAACCAAGCCAAATTAAACTCTTCACGACAAGATATGCGAGAGGAAGTTACCCAGTTTATTGGAAGTTCTTTCACTTCTC
The DNA here is from genome assembly GCA_030765045.1 of Tenodera sinensis. Lineage (NCBI taxonomy): Eukaryota > Metazoa > Arthropoda > Insecta > Mantodea > Mantidae > Tenodera > Tenodera sinensis. The sequence continues at coordinate 58,056,225 of CM060967.1, read as the reverse complement.
TAAGCTTATTAATGCAGAGAGCTGACCACTCTTTGTGCCAGTATGACAACACTGCTCTCCATGCTTCAAGCCCAGACATCCAAAGTAACATGAGAGATGGTAATACTGGGTTCTGCTGTTGCCGCATTTGCTACCAAATCCGCCATTCCATTCCCCGGCAAACCTACATGACCAGGAATCCATTACACACCACAATAGTGCCAGAAGTGTGCAAAACATGTACGGCATCCTGGATTTGTTGTACAATAGGATGGGAGTTGCACAACTCACAAAGACTCTGAAGTGCACTAAGAGAATCACTCGAAATCAGGCAGTCACCTAATTTATAATGGTGCACATATGTATGTGGTTCGGTTCCATAAACATAAGCACATCCAACACCGCTGGTACTCTTTGATCCATCAGTGTAAATGAAACATCAGTGCAGCCTGACAAGAATTCTAAAAAGCAAGTGCGGATACTACAGATAAGCATCGTGGACTTCTGGTATGCGATCATGCCAATATCTGCATGAGGCATGCCAGGTAATTAAGGGGGGTAGAGCTTCTCGGCCTTGGGAAACATGTTAGGCATTTCCTTAGAAGCTCCTGGCAAGAAAAACAAACTGGCTTAGGACTAACGGTGCCTTTCCTGTATCTTTCTCTTATGATGGTGGTGAAAAATGAAGGAAAGGTTAGGTGCTTAGGCATACATCTAAGAACACAACCATAATTTGCTAAGAGAATCTCATGCTGATATTGCAGAGGAGGTTCTGCGGATTTGGTGTAAAGGCTCACAACTGTGCTTGTTGGAAAAGCTCCTATTGCCATGCATATGCCCCTATTATGGACCGCGTCTAATCTTCTCAGTACAGATGGTCATGCTGACAAATAAACAATACACCCATAGTCTTGTTTGCATTGGACCAGTGCATAATACATTCACAGCAAAATTGATTGATCAACTCCCCATGATTTGCCATTTAGTACCTGCAAGATATTCAGGGAACAGTTACATCATACTTAGTTGATGACCAACTAAGCTTCCTGTTCAAGATCAACCCCAGGAAACGCTTCTCATCTGCAAAGGGAAGTAAATCTGGACCAAAACGGAGCAAAGGTGGCAATCGTCTCCTACGGTGCCAGAAATTAACGTACAATGACTTCTCAGTTGAGAAACGAAACCCGTTTTTTGAGCTCCATTCTCAAAGGTTGTCCAAACATGGCCATAGGTGCTGTTCCAAAAACATTGTGTGCTGAGAACTACAATAGACAGTGAAATCGTCCATGAACAGGGATGACGAAATTCCAGGTGGAACACATTTTCAGATGGCTATAGCAAACAGCGTGACACTGAACCCTGAGGTACTCCCTCCTCCTGAAAAAAATGCTTTGAAAAAACCAAGCCAATTCTTACTCGGAAAATGCAGTCTTTCATAAACTCCTGAATGAACAGCAGTAGGCATCCACATATGCTCCAGAAACACAGGGAGGCAAGTCGTGCAGTACATGTCCAGGAGACCAGCCATGTGCCTGCCTGCCAACAAAGTTTTTTTTAGTAAATATACTGTATTACCGTTCATTAGATCATGGATGTTTCTCTCCTTTGATGGTTTCTCATTCCAATACAAAATATAGTAAACTGTGGCAACCATTTTACAGTGTATTACACTCAACATCAAATCAGGTGGTTTTAATTTCTATTCCATTACCAAGTTCTTTTATTACAGAAGTAATAAACTTACATAAACAAATTCCTTGAAGTTTCTTTTGGTTCTAACACGCAGCTCATTGTTACAAAAAATTAAATATATTATATCATTAGGCTAATTGTAATTTCATTCAAAAGCTAACCTTCTTCAGTTTAATATAATCTATACATGCCTTATTCCCCCTTATTCCCCCTTATACCGCTGGGGTTCAGGAATTTAAGCAATTTACCTGTTTGTTCCATTATTTTTATGCTGCAAGAATTTGCTCACTGTCTGAGCAATGCAAGTTTATCAGCAATTAGTTTCTGACAAAAAGAAATTACATTGCTTTTAGGGAGGGGAGAAACAGTCCTCTTGGGTGAAAAATAACACTAAATAAATAAATAATAAATACTTACATAATAAGTAAATAAGACCAACTTTTCTAGCTTCATGTCAGATTCAATGAAGTGTAGCAGGAATTATGTATCTGAGTGAACTGACGAGAAAATTCATGCTAATATTTCATGCCAAGTTATATCCATTTAATATGTGTAAATTCCTTGCTATATAAATATTGTTATCTATTTTGTAAACACCAGTATCAAATCCGAAGCAATTCAAAGCATGGCCAACGTCAATTGTAACATTCAGTTAAGCGATCACGCATTAATGGCAATCTGAAATTGAGGATTGGATTGCCGAGAGATATTCCATGAAGCATCATGCAAGAGAATTCTCTACTCACAATTAAGTTGGTTAATATTTTACAAGAAAAGCTCAGATAGCTTAATAAATCAAGATATGCCATATTGAGCCTATTGTACCCAAAGATTACAAAGAATATCTAACAATGTGAAACTGAATAGCTTCAGAAATTTACCATTATTATATTTGTGAACAGTGAAATGATTTGTAGCAATATTGTCACTTCATTGTAATAAAGTTAATTTCGGCAGAAATTTGAATATTCATTGATTACATATAACCCCCCGCCTTCTTTTAACTGCTAACCCATTAACGCACTGAGGATAAAGAATCCCATTGCCAACCCGCCACAGCAGTAATGGTGATAGAGATGAAGAATGCCCAAATTGCTTCATATTGAGAAAAATATAAAAAAAAAACCGAAAGAAAATCGTTTATGTGAATATTTGTTAAGAGTGTAATTTGTTTTTGATGTTGGTATGAGTTGTTTAAATGACAAAAATGTGTTACTAATCTTCATTGTTACAAACAATTAAGTTTGTTTAAAGATGTCATAAATATTTCCATATTTAATTTTATTATATATGTATAAATAAAGGAATTAAATGTGTTCAATGTTGAAAGCGAGGGGAGAATGGCTAAGGATCGCTTTCCTAACAATGCGGGAACTATTTGATGAATGCATATGCGGATGTATACATGGCAGTTGGAATCATAGACTCGCAACTAAAAGAATTGGGACTAGCGTCTACGTGTTCAAGGCGATAAGACGTGTTTTGGTAGCGTGTGAAAATGTGTAGAACATTTACCAGACTTCCAACAAGCTTTTGTTCCGCTTTTTGAAAAAGTGGAAAGACTTAAATAATCTAAAATGGTGCTAAGAGGATTTATTTAAATGTAAAATAGAGAAAAAGTATTAATAAAATAATACATTGTGGTGAAGTAACATCGTGTGATTATTCATTCCATCCGTTACCACGCTCTGAGGGAAATAAGAGTCCCATCGCTCAAACACGAAGCATCATTTTAATAAAAACAGCACCAATATGGTGCATGTATATGTGTTCAATATCCCATACATCATACTAAAAAATTCACAAAATAAAAGCAAATACACTGAGCTGCCAGTGATCCAAGCATTCTTTTGCCACTAGACAATTACAAATCAAATTACATTGTATGAAAAGAGAATTAATTTGTAAGATTACCTTTACTGCTTATATTTTTCTTCACATCTTTTTTTCCAACATTCTCAGGTTCACGGACTTTGATAAAATTACCTCCACAAGAGTGCTGATGGTTCCCATACCAAAGGTCTGAAGGTCCTGGAGCACGATTCATGGATCGTTTTACCATGCCAAAAAATGGAGGTCTATATTGACATGGCCCATCACAGCGCCACCAATGCTGCTGATATAACTTGACCTCTTCAATGAAGTTGTGATAAACCTGCAATACATTACAGGCTTCACTGAATGCAAGTCTCATTATACATACAATTCACTGCAATATACTTGGTTTCTGTACAGCTCAAAAATTCAGTAAAACATATACCTGACTCAAAAGCTGGCAACTTACAATGTATGCATAGAACATAAACACATACGAGTATTTGCTACTACTTTCTGAAAAGACAATCATAGAGAGCTTAATGTTGTTGTTTTCTAGTGCCTTGCATCTGGCAATGAAGCCATTAGCATTCGTGCTTTCCAATACTTTTGAACTGTAGTTTCTTCTGATCTAAATGCTTCACAGGTCTTCAAGTGGTCTTCATTCATTTCTGCTGGATCGTTACACGGGACACATATTGGTGAAGCTGAGATACCTATTCTGTAGAGATGACTTGCTAAGCAGTCGTGATTTGTCAGTAGTCGGAAGGCTGCAACCGCTGTTTTCCTTGGTCTCTGGGGGATTAGATCTGGGTTGGAAAGTAGTGTAATCCATTTTTTATCTTTGGCATTTGTTTCTATTTCTTGTAGGTATGAATGAGAAAATTTTTTAATGATCAAGCGTTTTATTGAGGAATATGAGAAATTGAATTTAGATTTTTGTTTTATTGTTGTGCCTTTCTTTGCAAGTGAGTCTGCAGCTTCATTCCCCATGACTCCACAGTGTGCTGGAATCCATTGGAGATGAACAGTCTTATTAACTTTTTGGAGTTGTGTTAACATTTTGTAGCATTCTCTAATTTTTGTTGACTTCTTTGTAGTATTTGAACATATTCCCTGAATTGCAGCTTTAGAATCTGAAGGAATTACTGCCTTGCTAAATTTATTTAAGGGAAGATTTAATTATTCTCGGAGAGCAATGTATATAGCCTCTATGTCTCCATCATATGTAATTTGTTGTGTCTCTGCCAACAGAATGATAAAAGGAAAAATGTGAACATGTAACTCCAGCTCCAGTAAGGTTTTCTGTGGAGGATCCATCAGTATATATGTGCAGCCGTTCTTCTGTGGGATATCTAGTATTGATTGTTTCCGGAGCTAGAAGTTTTTGTATTTCTTTTGGTGTGTCTGATTTACTTATTTCCTCTATTAATTCCAAACTGAAGGTAGGTTGCAATAATTCCAATGGATTTTCTCTTATAAGTAGATTTTCTCTGATGTTAGGAATGTTCAATTTGGATTTAATCTGTGTTACCTTTTCTAGGAAACTACTATGAGTTTTAAGGATTGAAGGGGGGAGGTTCTCTTCTGTCCATTTAGAGTTTGGCAGTCGTAACATTTTCTCGTGTTGGAACAATGCTTGTTCTTCTATTTTTGTTGTTATTGATGGGGTCCGTGTTAAGGCAAGCATGGCATCAATAGGTGTGGATTTAACTGCTCCAGTGATTAGGCAAAGAGCCTGATTTTGTATTTGTTCAAGTTTATTGACGTTAGTATTTGCTGCTGTTATTAAAGCTTCAGAACAGTACAAGAGGTTTGGTTTAACGTACATTTTGTATGTTGTGTTAAGGACTCTCCTTGAGCAGCCCCATTTAGCACCAGCTAACCGTTTCAGGATTTGCAGTTTCTTTTCAACCTTTTCTGAGATGTTTGTTATATGTTTTTACCAACTTAGCTTTCTGTCTAAAGTGATGCCTAAGTATTTGGCATCATCAACTACTTTGAGTGGTTTACCATTATAATTTATGTTAATATTAACTGGTTTGTATTTTAGTGTAAATAATTCATAATTTGTTTTTTCCACACTGATAGTCATGAGGTTTTGGGAGCTCCATTCATGTACTTTGTTTAGGGCTGTCTCTATTCTGTCTTTAATTAATTCAGGTTTTTTTGAAGAGCCTGGAGTCCAAATGACTACATCGTCAGCAAATAAAGCAATTTTGGTTTCTAAGGTTTTTATTATTGATGGAAGGTCATTTATATATATGTTAAAGAGTGTTGTGCTCAGAACAGCACCTTGTGGAAGTCCTCGGTGTGTTTGTTTATATTTGGAAATGTATGTATTATATTTTGTGGCTCAAAATATTTGTGAAATAAACTGAGTTATCCATTTAAGCATGTTACTTTTCATCTCTACAGAATAGGTATCTCAGCCTCACCGATATGTGTCCTGTGTAACGATCCAGCAGAAATGAATGAAGAACACTTGAAGACCTGTGAAGCATTAAGATCAGAAGAAACTACAGTTCAAAAGAATTGGAAAGCACGAATGCTAATGGCTTCATTGCCAGATGCAAGGCACTAGAAAACAACAACAACAACAACTTTTCACACCTATTGATTGCAACTTCTCAATTAATTTGTTTCTCCAGACTGAGTCATATGCTGATTTAAAATCAATGAATACTGCCAAGGTATCCTCCTTTCTATTGAAAGCTTCCTTGATGTCTTGGCTTAGTAGGAGTACATTTTCACTTGTACTATGATTCTGTCTGAAGCCGGTCTGTGAACTATTAATTAAGTTGTAATATTCTAGGAACCAGTTAAGTCTAGATGCCACCATTCTTTCCATCACTTTTGCAATAACACTGGTCAAAGATATTGGCCTAAAACTATTAATATTGTTTGAGGGTTTGTTTTTCTTTATAATCGGGATGGTAACGGCTTTTTTCCGGTCTGAAGGTACAGTCATTCTCCAACACGTGTTATACAGTTTAAGTAGGATCTCTTTTCCTTTCCTGCCAAGGTGTTTAATAAACTCTGGGTGGATCTTGTCAGGTCCTGGAGATTTTTTGTTCTGTAATTGTTCTATTGCTAAATCCAGTTCTGTTTCATTAAAATCCTGAATAAAAATATCATTTCGTATACCTTTTGGCTTATTAGTTTCTCTGATAGTTTTTTGGATAGCCCTATCTTGTTTTTTATACGCTTGGGGTATTCTTTGTGACTGAGCATAAAACTTGTTAAGGGATTCTGCTATTTCCCTATCTGTAGTTAAGCTTTTGTTATTATGTTTTAATGATTCAGTTGTATTTTTTGATAATTTTGTTTTATTAAGGAATTTGTATATTTTATTTCCATCTTTCCTATAGTCCATATGTTCTACAAAATTTGTGAAACTGGCCCTCTTTGCTGTAATTAATTCTTTCTTAAAAATAGCTGCTTTTCTTCTCCAGTTTTGTATATCTTCTGGACACTTGGTTCTTTCGGCTTTGACTATTGCTATATTTCTTTCGTGTTTTAACTTAGATAAAGATGGAGACCAAAAGTAGCTATATTTCTTTAACCTTCCTTTGGGGATATGTGTTTTGGCTGCTGTCAATAATATTTCACAAATTTTTTTATTCATTTCATCTGTTGACTTGAACTCTGATTCTAACAGTATATTACACTTCCCTTCTATCTCATTTTAGAAACTGGACCAATCTGCTTTTTTAAAATTCCAAGAAGTTTTAATTTTTGGTTTGTTACTTTTATTTATTAGACCTCTTATGGAGTTTATGGTGATTATGTGGCCTGAACCTGGGTCTTCTATTATTTCTCTTTTTGTATTGTCAATTATGTCAGATGACACCATCAGAAGGTCAGGATTTGTACCCGAACCATTATAATGAAGGTAAGTGGGTGGATCATTTGGATTAAATATTAATTCCATTGTTGATGAGTTTAATAGGTCTTCTATGACTCTTCCTGCTGAATTTATATCTCTGTAGCCCCACCTAGGGCAGTGTGCATTAAAATCACCTATTAAAATACTTTTGGGTTCTATGGGAATAGAATTTAGATCTAGTGTATTGTCTGGAGAATTGTAGATACTGTAAATTCTATAGTGGTAGATACTTTTCCATACTTCAATTTTAACTATTTCTGATTTATCTTGTTCTTCCACTGTTTTTTGGATTTGAATAGTAGCTTTCATATTTCTTTTAATTCCTGTAAGAATACCACTTGCTATTTGACGAGCTTTTGGAAGTATATGTGTAGTGTACTGATCCATTTCAAAGTATATTTCCTGTTCTTCTGATATATTGGCTTCTTGTACTGTGAAGACATCTATATCTTAATGTATGAAACAGAATTTGTAAGATTCACATTAAAACAAAATGATATCCTTAAAACCATTTTTGATAATTGAGGCATTTGTCACATTTGTGCCGGGTTGCAAGAAAACTGCCTTGTAAGTAGCTACTCCCTTCTTTAGTTAATGACTGGGTAAACTAGTGAAATCTCTAAACTTCAGTGAGTTGCAACAAAGACATTAGATGATTTGTCAAGATCTAGTTCGATTGAGCTGACATAATTGGTTACATAGTTACTTTAATCACAAGTATGATGTCGCTGAAACAAAAAATTGCCACGTGTTCAGGGCAACACTTCTAATTTTGTTGATAAAGTTGTCTCATGTTTTCTGAAAGCCAAAATGTAGAATAAAAGGAATACAAGTAAACTTTTCTCTTAAAGGAATAACATGTCAGCATTAATTTCAGAAAAAAAAGAATAGTATAGAATACACAGACGCAGTTACAGATTGAAGTAAGAAAGTCGGCAACATAGAGCTATGTCCTCAGAATGCTTGGACTCCAAGAGAAAAGTAATTAATTAGTGGAAAAGTAAGTTGTACTGTTTCTGAACATTTCACCAGGCCTTTGAATTGTAGTATAACTGTAGTTTATAGGACCAATAACGGAGAAATTACTAATCATAGAACCCTTGTCTCACAGTTTATAAATAATAGCCTTGACCGTGAGGAATATTTATGTATCGTAATCTCATTTGCAATGCTGGAGCTCATGTGTCTTATTATTCGATACTGTACATTTGTAAATATGAATATGATCTCCTATCACATTCTGAAAGGCACCTGTTGTGTAATAATAAGGGTTATCAAGAAATGGTTGGTTCCGTGTAACCAACAGCTGATTTTGTGGAAATATCAACATATGTATGTATTTACATGCTTCTTGCAGTCAGTTTTTCTACCACGAGCAACATATTCGTGAATGTTTGTTTGGAGAACCTAATATAACTTTAAACTCTATGTTGTCATATTCTTGAAAGGTATTGAACTATACCTAAAATTCTTTGGTCTTGGTAGAAATGCAGGTTTAATATTTCATATTTTTCTAGAACACTTCATATTGTGAGCATTAAAAACAAAGAGAGGAAGCTCTTCATTTTATCACAATGGATATGGTAGCTTGTCGAAATTGGAACCGTGCCATCACTGTTAAAAATACTTAAGTATTTTGTGACTATAAAGGGTTTTCCAGACATATGGTGCAATCTTTAACGAAATACATAGATCCAATACAACCTCTTTGTCAGACAGCTATTGTATGATGAACAGAATCAATACAACACTTCCCGGCATAAAACTATAATTCTTTACACATATCAATCAAGAATAATGCATACAGCAATAGTTTCTATTTACTTGTATCCGAAGATGTCATAATATGAAAAACTCTGATGTGTTGCAATCACATAACTTTTTTTACTCTTGTACTAACCATTCTTACAAATTCTTATTACTGTATCTTCTTTGTGTTAGTTGAGATAAACATATGTACAAATTATCTTGTTGCTTATTTCCTTGTAGGTACATACAAGGGGAATATTAGAATACAGTACGCTTTGAGCGATAGTCTAATATTTTAAAGCTTTGAGATCCCATTCTCTTTGCACGCGTAACATATAAAAAGTGAACAACAATGTTCCATTTCATGACAATTTTAAGCTTTCCGAAAATGACACAAATAACAAGGAATATCTCCGAAATGGTTCACTCTACAAAAAAATTTATCCAGGCATAAATTGTTTGTTTTAGAAGACCTACATGTACAGTAAGATTTTGTCTCTTATGGTTTACGAGTTATTCAAAAGTCATCCAGACTAAACAGGACTACATAGGCTATAGCCAGAAAGTTCAAGACATACACTTCATTTGTCATAAAAATATCTCAAACATGTGGAATTTTAATCAAAATCGTTAGCCATTTTCAAGAAAATCAAAATCTTTGAAAAATTTTCCACGTAAAGGGTAGTTTAGGGTGGGGCTATTATCTTCAAAATCATCGTGTCGCATCCTTGAAAGACATTAGACACACACAGACGCACACACCCTTTTCTAAAAATTCTTTTTTTGGATTCAGGGGGTCTCAAAACATATATTTCCGGTGAAATCTCGGCATCGAATTTTTGGGTGGAATACAATATTTCCTCTACCTACCAGTAGAGAAAGTAAAAATTAAGAGGAAACCATGCAATGCAAGCAACTCATTTCAGAAGCAAACGAACACTTTAACACTAAAGAAATCTCTTAAGTGCTTTCTTGCAACCCAGTATCAGACACCTGAGTTTTTTATCTCTGCATTAAAAGTCATGTTTGTACTGCTACAAGACTTCAATATGCTTACTGCCAGAGAATCTCTTCAAATGAAGAAATGGATGTAAGTTATTAGAAGATTAAATGAGTGGAAGTAAAACAGTTCACTATTTTAAGTTATTACCTACATTACATGTTTCATGGAATGTTTTCTGAATCTTCAGCTAGAGTTGATTTACTTCATTAAAAACATCAAATGGTAACATCACAACTGCATTCAGATGAAAAGTCCCTTGAAGTCAAATTCAAATTCTTCCTAACCAAATGATCATCCAACAACTTATTGAGCATGTGCTGTACAGCCCTTATCTCCATCAAAGCTGTGAATATTGGATAAAAACTTTTTATTTTTTATGTAATTATAAGTATGACTTAATTTTCTATAAATGCCAAAATTCAGTTTCTTGTTATTTTATCATCTTTAAATCTAGGAACTTGTTATGTTTTATTATCTTTAAATCTAGGAATGGAAGACAACTGTTATTCTCAATTTTCAATGCAAAGTTCATGACTTTGCCCTGTAACTTTAAAAGTTTTAAAGTATAATGTATGTGTTTATTAGGCACAACAACAAAAACATCACCCATTATCTATACCACTGCACAGTGGGCCAGATGGTAGTCAAAATGGGACAAAAGTCTAAAAATATGATGTTGTACTCATATGACTTTTTCTACTCTTGTACAAACCATTTTTACAAACTCTTATTCCTATGTCTTCTTTGTGTTAGTTGAGATGAACATTTGCAGATACTATCTTGTAGGTGCAAGGGGAATACGAGAAAACAGTAGGCTCTGAGCGATAGTCAAATCTTTTAAAGCTTTCAGATTCTGTTTTTTTGTACGGTTAACATATAAAAAAAATGAACAACAAAGTTATATTTAACGAAAGTTTAAGTTTTATGAAACTGACGCAAATAACAAGGAATATCTCCGAAATGGTTCACTCTACAATAAAGTTTATTTGGACATAAATGGTGTGTTTTAGCAAGATCTACATTTTTGTATAGTAAGATGCTGTCTATCTTTTACAGTTTATGAGTTATTCAAAAACCATCCATACTAAACAGGACTACATAGGCTATAGTCAGAAAATTCAAACTATACATTTCATTTGTCATAAAAATATCTTACACATATATCATTTTAATCAAAATCGTTAGAACCATTTTCAAGAAAACAAAAATTTTTATGTACAGGGTAGTTTAGGGTGGAGCAATTGTTTTCAAAATCTTCGTCTCACATCCTTGAAAGACATTAAAGCTTAAATACCAACTTTGGTTTTAACAGACTTTTCGTTTTTGAGTAATGCTGTCCACAGACTGATAGATGCACACACATGCACACACACACACTGTATTTAGGTATTTATCAAGGTTGAAACTGGGTTTCCACGACTGTAGTCCATAATAACTTGAGTGTCCTCCGGTAAACCTGAGTCAAATTTGATTGATATGTAACTGCCAACATGACACTTCATGTTGAGGCTTCTTCTGGGACTGCCACCAGATCATTGCTTCCATTCATAATCAAAGGGTAAAGTATAGTCTAGCTCATGTTGACTGATAACCTGCTAAATATGTTATGTTCGGAGAGCAATGCTTTTTATGCTCCATTAAAAAGTGTCTCACCATATCTACTAAGCAAACCTTTAAGTTCAAAAATGTCTACGCTTTCTTGCACAGACTCACTTCTGTAAAATTCTCTATTGTCACATACAATAAAAGCTGAATATTATCATCAGTCGTGATGCCTTATTTTAATTTTTTGACATGTTTAATCTTATTCTCCAACATCATTTGTCAAGCCTGTACAAATTATTTGCATGGTCCACCAAATCAATTATAAATGAATACTATATGACTCAGTTAACACACTTGCTTAAGGCTTAGTCTCATGGTAATCTCCACATTGTGCATTACTGTCTACATCTATCTTAATATATTACTTATTTTCTGTATAAAGATTCTGTAATGTTACAACAATTAGATATACAATAATAACAAATGTAATCTAATCATATGCTACTCACACTGATATTTGTGCCAGCCTCCTTGTTGATGCGATACATGTGCTTATGAAATTCTGGACCATGCCCGTCACGATCACGATTGTTGTGTGTTACAAAGAGGTAAGCATGTATCATTTCATGCTGTAACAAAAATAATAAGCATTTAAACAAAAACGTACACAAAAGTTGTTAATTAAAGGGAGGCTTAAAATCTGTACAAGCTGCTGAAGTGAGAAAGAAACAACAAAAACCAATTGTTCTGTCCAACTTGTCCAACAAGTCTTTCTGTTTGTTGAAATTTTATAATTTGCTTTGCAAATCAGTCATGAACCATTCTTGTTTTATTGATTTCAATCTTATGGGATATGACCAACCTGAATATTGAGACTGAATGATCAACTGATCTATATGCTCATTATTTAATGTCAGTTTACATTTTAAGAGCAAGTGCTCTAAAATGGCATTACATTTTCTTACATAAATTTCACAACTACAGTAGTCCGGCCAATCTGAAACCTGTTAATCCAAAAATCTGCCTAATCTGAATGGGGCTAGTAAAAAGTATCTACCAAATTTGTTTTGAATTTTAAAACAGGAAAAAATAAATATTTAAATTGAACTAACTTTTCCAAGTAAAAACTAAATTTATTAGCAGAGCAAAACACAAAATAAATTTACAGTAGTAAACAGTGAATCTGTTGGCTATCTTATACACAAAAACTAAAAAATGGAAGGCCTAGACCAACTAACAATGTGCATAACAAAGTTTGAATGCAATTTTTTTACATTAATGAGAAAATAAAACAGGGAAGCAAATCAACACTTAAGATGTGAAGTCAGCGATCTTTTGATGCAACGCACTGAAATGACTTGAAGAGGCAATATTTCACCTGTAAAATAAATTACAGCAACTTCCTACTTTCAAACACATAAATGCTTAAGGTCAACATGTTGTATTTGACAAAAATCCACCTAATCCGAACTTTCGTAATCTGAACACGGTTCAGTCCCAATTTGGATTAGTGGGACTCTACTGTATGAAGATCTACTGCTTATTTGCCAATTTACTTTCTTAATTGTTGCCATCACATAAAGGTTGAACCTCAAATTATAAATAAGCAATTAGCAACTCAAACATTTTACCACATAAAAGTCATATTAATATTCCAGGTGTTCACTATCGGCAAATATTGAAAAATAATGGGTCACCACTGCAACCTTAAGCACCATTAGTGCTGTTGGACTCATAGGAGAGGACACAGTGTAGATATGCAGTGTATTCCAATGCTCAATGCTGATGCACCGTTCCTATTCCTAACGTCATTCTGTGTCACTGAAGATCCACCAGTGCCATCAGCTTGGTGAGATGGTGCATAGCTCATCAATGAATTTGACTGGTTCAAGCACCTAATGCACAAGAATTACCAGAGCGGTAAGCGAATAGGCAAGTAAGGGGTGCAAATTGTTTTACACATGGATTAGCAAGCGGCATGTCAGTAATAATCTTCTTCATCTTCTTCTTCATCTTCATCATCTTCTTCCTCTTCATCTTCTTCATCTTCTTCTTCTTCTTCTTCTTCTTCTTCTTCTTCTTCTTCTTCTTCTTCTTCTTCTTCTTCTTCTTCTTCTTCTTCTTCTTCTTCTTCTTCTTCTTCTTCTTCTTCTTCTTCTTCTTCTTCTCCTCCTCCTCCTCCTCCTCCTTCGGTTGTGTACAGCTGTTTGTTTCTATAGTTATTCTAATAAGTGCTTTTTTTATTAAACACCAGTATAGAAAAACAGAAATTATATGGCTGGTTTTAACTAAGAATGATTGCATTCACGGAACAGAATGGTAATTAAGCTGCAGAAAGGGAATTATTATTTATTTATGCCAACAAACTTACTGTTGGTGTTTTTAAACACACAAGCCGTGTGTGAGCAAAGTTTGAGAGGTAGAACTGGAACTTAAAAATTCAATGCCACAACTGGGATTTGAACCACAGATCTTCCGCTTACTGGGCGGCTGCTCTAACCACTGAGCTATTGTGACAAACTGCCAGAATGGCATTAAAGTCTTAATCCAGTTCGTATTTCTCCTGGTAAACCACAAAGGCAGTCTCACATCAGAGACAAATTACCCCAATGGTGACTTACTATTGTAAGTACTTTATGTCCCAGGATTAAATAAGTTTGTTGGCATAAATAAATAATAATTACCATCTGAAGGTTATTTAATCCTGGGATATAAAGTACTTACAATAGTAAGTCACCATTGAGGTAATTTGTCTCTGATGTGAGACTGCCTTTGTGGTTTACCAGGAGAAATATGAACTGGTTTGAGAATTTAATGCCATTCTGGCAGTTTGTCACAATAGCTCAGTGGTAAAGCAGCCGCCCGGTAAGCGGAAGATCTGTGGTTCAAATCCCAGTTGTGGCATTGAATTTTTAAGTTCCAGTTCTACCTCTCATGCAGAAAGGGAGTTTACAGTGAGTGAAAAATTGCAAAATATGCATATCTGTGTGGGTATCCAGCATCAACTGGACTTAGAGTCGTCATTAAAAGCTGGATCATAAAATCCGATAAAGTGAATTGCTAATGTAAAGAAACAAAAGGATATAATGGAAACACAAGACAAGTACCAACTGGTAAACATGTCAAGTAATCAACCACTTGCTGCTGTGAATGTAACAAAGTAGGAAATATATACGAAGACAGCCAATTGAACATGATGAAGCACTATGTGATGCCAACCAGCATGCGCAACGAAAATTCAAACAGAAGAAGAATTGTGCTATTACTGCCATCAACTGTATTGGGACATTGGCATACCTTGCATATAATCAGCTGTTATATACCATGGAGCATAAATATTCCTGTGCAAGATCAAGGAAAATGTAAAACCAGAGACATTTTTATATTACTTAAATGAACATTAATTTGGGAATTATTATTTATTTATGCCAACAAACTTACTGTTGGTGTTTTTAAACACACAAGCCGTGTGTGGGCAAAGTTTGAGAGGTTGTGGCATTGAGTTTTTAAGTTCCAGTTCTACCTCTCATTAATTTGGGACTTTAACAATGTTGTTGCTGTTTTCTAGTGCCTTGCATCTGGCAATGAAGCCATTAGCATTCGTGCTTTCCAATACTTTTGAGCTGTAGTTTCTTCTGACCTTAATGCTTCACAGGTCTTCAAGTGGTCTTCGTTCATTTCTGCTGGATCGTTACACAGGACACATATTGGTGAGGATGAGATACCTATTCTGTAGAGATGACTTGCTAAGCAGTCGTGATTTGTCAATAGTCGGAAGGCTGCAACCGCTGTTTTCCTTGGTCTCTGGGACTTTAACAATGCAGAATGGGAGAAAACGTAAATTCAGAGAGTGCAAAATAGGGATTCCACAGCAGCAGCAAAAATACTTGCATGCCATGAATGTGAACATTCTGGAGCACAAATTTTCCAACCATTAGCCTCTCAGAGATTACTAGAGCACTATAATAAATTTTTGTTGGGTGAGGCACATGATTTTTTGGTTCTACATTTCTTGAGATATGAACAAAGTCATTCCTGAATGACAAGTTTACATGCTTTGTCATTGTTCAATACTTCATGAACAAACCACTTGAGTTGCAGTACTTGTAGCTATTTGCATTTTAATTATGTGCATATTAAATTACTTCAGGATAAGAGTAGCTTAAAAGATATCTATTGTCTTATTTTATTTTACTGGAGTGTAAGTACATAAGGGGCCAAGGTGGAGGACGCAGCAGCTGGGCGGTAAGGCTTGGCTCTTCATGTGCTGTAATGCCAGGGCTTAGTTTTAGCTTAGTAAGTACATAACAAAAGAAAATATAAAAATAATAAATTATAGTTTAAAAAACACGCTTTTATAAAAAACCAAACTAAAAAGGAGAAAATAGTTTTTAAGTATGAAGAGTTTATTTTGTAGCGATACACAGTCAGTTCATTATATTCCCAAATTTTGTAAAAAGTTTAAAATAAAAACCAATTTATATTAAAATAATAAATGTTATAACTTTAATTTTATAAATACCACCAATGAACTATTTGTAACATTTGGTGTCAGGCACCATAATAAATGTTATTGTAAAAAAGCGTGGGGTGCTTTTTAAATATTTGTATCATATCTTTACTTTTATAAATAGCTACCAATGAACTATTTATTATATTTGATGTCAGAGCCCCCATGTTTTTTAACAATAAAATTTACCATTTTGTTAATACAAATTAGTTTTTATTTTAAACTTATTACAAAATTTTGAAATATAATGACTAGTTGACTTTATGTCGCTATAGAACAAATTCTTCATACTTGAAAATTATTTTCTACTTTTTAATTCGGTTTCGTATAAATGCGTGCTTTTTAGTTTTTTTGAAAATATACTTTATTTTTAATCTTTTAGTCTCAAATTTTTCTATTCAAATATTTTTCAAGATTTTTAATTTGAAATCTATTTAAAATGTCTGAATTCAAAATTTCTTCCAAAGTTCTTTTTTGAAAATTTCCAAATCACTATTTTTGGCATGCTATCAAACTACAATTACGGTTTTAACTACATCAGCTTTTGTGGACTTTCCTGGCCCTGGGTAAACTTTGATCTGCAACTCTTCCCCCAAAATCTCGTGTCCCTCTCAGGTTCTCTCTCAGGGCATCTCCGTCTTTCAATATTTCAAGCGATTTAATTTCTCTGTACAGTGTAACTTGTGTCAATTTCTGAACTACCAGCTGTTGTGGGTGTTTTGACCCTGTGTGAACTCCGGTCTGCAATATTTCACCTGGGTCTCATGCTCCTTTTAGGTTCTCTCTCTGGACATCTACATCATCCAATATATATATATATTTATTTAATAAAAGCAATTTTCAGAGGGCATGTAGAAATGTTCCCCTAGCGACATCTAAGGCGTCATAAGTGTACTATTTTCTATAAATTTAGATTAGTATTCTTTATCCTGATGATCCTTGTCAGGACACTGGAACAAAGTCATGATATTATTGTATTCGCACCTGTCCGTAACACATGTGCAAATTTTCAAGTCTATCAGACAACTAAGTTGGTAAAAATTATGTCAAAAGATTCTTTTGCATTGATATTTAGCTTAGTCATTTTTTATCCTGAAGATCCTGGGCAGTAGATTAAGACAAATTCAAGATATTGTGGTATTGTCATCAATCCTTGACATGTGTGCAAGTTTCCAAGTCAATCAGATGTCTCAAGTTGGTGAAAATTACGTTGCATTGTTAAATTTAACCAAGTCACTTTTTTATCCTAATAATGCTGGTCAGGACATTAGGATAAGGTCATGATATTACTGTATTGTCATCGGTCCTTGACATGTGTGCAAATTTTAAAGTCAATCAGATGGCTCAAGCGAGTGAAAATCACATCACATTTTATAGTTAGCAAAGTCACTTTTTTATCCTGATGATTTTGGTCAGAACATTAGGGCAAAGCCATGAAACTATTGTATTGTCTTTGGTCCTTGACACGCGTGCAGATTTTCAGATCAATTAGATAACTCAAGTTGGTGAAAACTATGTTACGTTGTTAAATTTAGCTGAGTCACTTTTTATCCTGATGATTTTGGTCAGGACATTAGGACAAAGTCATGATATTATTGTAATGTCTTTGGTCCTTGACATGTGCAGATTTTCAGGTCAATTAGACTCAAGTTGGTGAAAACTACGTTACATTGTTAATCACATTTTATCTGATAATGCTGGTCAGGACATTAGGACAAAGTCATGACGTCATTGTATTGTCATCGGTCCTGACATGTGTGCAAATGTTCAAGTCAATCAAATTTTTAAAATTTTTATAAATTTAGCCAAGTGACTTTTTCATCCTGATGATCCTGGACAGCACATTATGACAAAGTCATGATATTGTTACATTGTCATTGGTCCTTGACATGTGTGCAAATTTTCAAGTTAATCAGACAATTCATGAAGCTGAAAATTACATTACTTTGATAAATTTAGCTAAGTCCCTTTTTATCCTGATGATGCTGGTCAGGATCTTAGGACATGGTTATAATATTATAGTATTGTCATTGGTCCTTGACATGTATGCACATTTTCATGTCAGACAAATGTAAGTTGGTGAAAATCATGTTGAAAGATTCCATTACATTGATAAACTTAGCTAATTAATTTTGTTTATCCTGATGATCCTGGTCAGGATCTTAGGATAAAGTTATATTACTGTATTGTCATCGATGCTTGACATGTGTGCAAAATTTCAAGTCAATCAGACGACTCTAAGTGGGTGAAAATTATGTCAAAATATTCTGTTACACATGCACACACACACACATACAGATGAAGCTAATATAAAGTGTGTAAAAACAAAGGAGTCATCTCAAGGAATATTTATGTTATTTACATCCACCATATTATCTCTCCCCAGTGACATCTACATATTTTCTGGCAAAGATGACATTATCCTGATCATTCCTGCTGCAGTTGAGCTCTGCTGTGCTGACTGATGATAGTCGGCGCTACAAGCCATGTAGGCCCTTGGCCTCCTTAACCACCTTCTTCCATTCCATTCGGTCCTCTGCTTTTCTTCTCCAGACCTTGACTCCCAACTTTCTCAAGTCATCTTCCACGTCGTCTACCCATCTTTTCCTGGGTCTTCCTCTTCTCCTTCTCCCATCAAGCTTTCCTATGAATATCTTCTTAACTACACTAGTTTCCGGCACTCTGCACATGGCTAATCCACCTTATTCTTCCTTGTTTAATTTTCACAACTATATCTGGTTGTCCAAATAGGCACTGTAACTCCATGTTAGTCTGCATTCTCCATCCTTTCAAGTCCCTTATCACTCCAAATATGTTTCTCAAAATCTTCCTTTCCCACCATAATAACCACTGTTCTCTGGTTGCCAACACCCAACTTTCCGATCTATACAGTATTATTGGTCTCATTACAGTTGTATATATTTTAATTTTAGTATTTCTACTAAAGTTCCTTGATTTAAACATTTTCTGCAAGACGTAAAAACATCCGTTACTACTTGCTAACCGTTCCTGAATTTCCACTGATATTTTATTATCTACTGTTATTATAGATCCCA
This sequence comes from Tenodera sinensis, assembly GCA_030765045.1. NCBI lineage: Eukaryota > Metazoa > Arthropoda > Insecta > Mantodea > Mantidae > Tenodera > Tenodera sinensis. The sequence goes on along the minus strand of CM060967.1, from coordinate 58,036,987 downwards.
AGTATTTAAATGTTTCAACTCTTTGATATTCCTTCTCATGTAATTTAACTGCAAGTTCTCTTCATCTTACACCCCCCATCATCTCCCATTTTCATATATTTGGTTTTACTAACATTCACTACCAATCCTAGATCCTGTGCTTTCTCTTCAAACACTTCATAACTTTCCTCAAGAGCTCTTATATTCCTTGTGAGAATTGCCACATCGTCAGCAAATGCCACTATTTGCACTGATCTGAAAAGTATGGTTCCTCCAGGATTTATGGGTAATTGTCGGATTACTTTTTCCAGTGCTAAATTAAACACCAGTGTGGATAGCACATCTCCTTGTCTCAACCCCTTCTCTACAATAAACATACCTGATAAATCCTGTTCCATTCTTATTCTACATCTTGCCAATTCCATAATCATTTTTGTCAATCTCATCAGTTTCAGTTGGATTCCAAACTCTCTCTTATCTGATAAATTTTAGCTCTGTCCAGGCTATCACATGCCTGTTTGAAATCTACATACAGCTGATGAACCTGTCTGTCATACTCATAGAACTTTTCCAGTATTTGTTGCAATATAAATATCTGGTCTAAAAGTAGAGCGTTGTTTCCTAAATCCTGCTTGGTAATCCCCAAGTATCCCTTCCAACCATCGCTCCAGTCATGTGGCAACTATCTTGCCAAATACCTTGTAAGTCCCATCTAGCAGTACAATCCCACAGTAATTTCCACACTCTGCCTTGTCTCCTTTTTTATGAATTGGACAGGTTATTCCCACTATCCAGTCAGTAGGCATTTCTTCCTTAGTCTATATTTCATTAATTTATAAACAGTCTTCTCCAATTCTTCTCCTCCATATTTCAGTAATTCTGACTATTCCGTCTTCTGTAGCTTTATTGCTCTTTAATGCTTTAATTATCTTCCTAATTTCTATTATATCAGGTTGTTCTACTTCCTCGCCTTGTTCCTGTTCTTCCCTTTCTTCCTTCCTGTTTCTTCACTACTAACCTCTTCATTTCTAGTGAGTAACTCGTAGAAATGCTCCTGCCACCTTTCCAACATTTTGTTTCTTTCCCTGATAATGCTGTGCTGACTAGCTGATGTTAATTTTCATTTAGGCTTGATGGAGCTTGCTTGCAGAAGTGATGGATAAACAGTGCAGTCCTCAGTTCTGAATGAAGAAGGTTCAAGTCTATTAATGCTAATTGTCTTCTGTAGGTGTTAATTCTTCACATCAGGATCACCAGTGTAACTATGTTGTTTGTTGATTATGTGTACATTAAATTACTTCAGTGTTAGGGTAGATTAAAAGATTTTTATTAATTTGGTTGCTGAAAGTTGAAATTTATTGAGTACAAAATAAGAAAACATTTCAGACTGTTCCTGACTGGATCTCTGCCCTTTTCCCATCAGAGAAGTCCTTAAAACATGAATTCTTTTTTACAATCAAGCTGACATGTGTCCAGATAAACGTAACTCTGTGGCACAACAGCTAATCCAGGCCAAGGCCTACCACCCGACCCCTGCATCCTCCACCTCTCCCTCCAACGCATCACGATAGGTGTAGTACTGGCCAGTTATGTGGTCTTCTGACCAGGGGCCACTACTTTTCAATCAGGCGGTTCCTCAATTGGCCCCTCAAGAACCTCACAAGGCTGAATGCACCCCAGACCAGGTCTTCCAATGGGAGAAAATTCCCACACCGGTACCGGGAATTGAACCTCGTTTGGCAAGCAGCGGCACTACCACCGAGTTAGGGAGACGACCCTTGTGTCCAGATTGACCCCCTTTTTGTATTTATCTTCTGCATAACCATAGAAGAATACAATCTTTACTACTTATTCCCAAAATTCTTATCAACTTTATTTCCTAGTGTTATTTCTCACTCACTTTTACATAATTCTTTATTTGCTTTTTGTATTTTCTTTGTTAATTTCTTTACATCTACCTTTTAGAAATGTTCCCTTACCTCTTCTTTATTGCCTTTCTTTTCCACTTCAATTGCCTATTAAAGTTTACCATTACTCTTTTTATTGTTCACTTTTATTATCACTCATTTGCACTTATTCCCTCCTTTTCCTTACTCTCCACAGCTTCTTAACCCACTTGTTTTGTCGGTTACATGGAGTGGCATTTCTGCTTTCTTTATGCTCTTCGAGCTCCTGCTTCCCTTTTCGATTAGCACCCTCCTTTTCCATCCTCCCACACCCTTAATACTTTACTCTGTTCATTTCTTCTCCTTTTCAACACACAAATGAATTCTTCTCTGTTACCTTATTTACCCATTTGTGCCTATCACAAACTGCATCTTCACTTCCACACTTACACTTTTGGGAATTGTGCCAGTAATTTCCTGTTGGTTGACCTCTTAACCTTATTCACATTCACACTCAGGGTTGGTTGCACAGTTGTCATATCCTCTTCTTTCTTCAGTCACCTCCCATCGTTCTCCCTCTTCCTTTCTTCTCCTGTTTCGCTGTCATCTGGAGAACTTTCTCATCCTTTTTTTCCCCTTTATGCTGCACTTTCTGCAGTTGATTTTGTCCTTTACTCTTTAGGCTTATTCTGCATCCACTGGTCAATCACTTCTTGTGTCATGTAATGCCCTGGGTTTCTGCATTCATTAACAAATTTAAGTCTTCCTCGTTCAAAGCTCATAAGTTATCCACCAGATTATTTTCTCCTCCTAACATCTTACTGAACATACATAATTTAACATTTCATATATATGCCAAATTTTTCTGGTCTATGTGCATTTTTTCTGTGTTCTATTAGCTTTTTAATTAATCCTCTTTGCCAAAGATTGTATCTGTCGATGTAAATTTCAGTGCCTTTCATTTTCTTCACTTGTTTTATTGCCTTAAAAGCTACTTATGAATTTTGCTATTTTTTTCTTCCCCCATTTCTCCTCCCAAAACAGAAAGTATTAAAAATCTTACATCTTCTCACCTCCACTCCTTGCAGGAGCAACTTTAGCACATGTCCTCTCCTTAATGCCACTCAATTAGCACTTCAACTTGGCTGTCAGGAAAAATTAACAAATTGTACATAACACAATTACAAATAGAAACCATAAAAATACAAAACAAATGAACAAATGAGTGCCATCTCAAGGAATATTCATGTTATTTACATCCAAAACATTCACACAGAGTGAAGAACAAGCACTTTATGAATGGACTATTTTAATGCTATCACTAAATCAGCACCCTACAAATAGAATGAGACTTATGCATAGCTGGATTGCTCATTTAATAAGTTTGACAGATAATGATAACTGAAATATATTCCATTAAGCTTGCACAATGCAATACTGAAAAGTACATACCAATAATGTTTCAACAAGATCCTTCCTTGGCCTTAGTTTCAGGAGTGGTAGACTTAGTCGTACTGAACATAATCCACCTCTTCCTTCATAACAGCAAATGCCAGCACAACTGCAACATTAAAAATAAAAACATAAAAAGTAAAAATTAGTTTCTGTGTTCAAGTATTTTCACATGCTCTAATTATAAGCCTGTATGAGTTCGTATTTGCAGTGTATGGGCCAGGTCTGACTAGTAGCTGTACTCATAATCAAAATACGAGGGTGGATTGAACAGTAATGCACAATAATTTTTTACAAAGTGTGTTTAATAGTTTAAAAAACAAAGAAGTAACAAATGAACTTACATCTTTTATCTTTCAACATAGTCACCAACTTTCTCAACACATTTCTCCCATCATGATACCAATTTCAATATATCCTGTTCGTAGAAGTTCGTTTGGTTGGAGTATAGGCATTTGCAGACTGCTGATTTCACTTTTGTATCTGTTGCAAAGCGTTGGCTGGCCAGGAATTTCTTCAGGGACCAAACAGATGAAAGACAGTGCAAGGTCCAGACTTAGTGATTTTTTGACAAACAGCAGCAGCAATATGGGGCGAACATTGTCATGAAGAAGTTACATTATCAGAATTAATGTTGTGGCATTTGTCACAAAGAGTACAACACAACTTCACCAAGATTTTAATGTAGGCTGCAGCATTAGCAGTGGTCAGCAAAATCCACCAATAAATCACCACGCATATCCCAGAATGCTGTCTCAAGCACTTTCCGATAAGATTGACTCACTTTGAATTTTTTCTTCACTGGGGAACCAGCACATTTCCACTCCAGAGAGGACCGCTATGTTTCAGGGAACCAGCATGTTTCCACTCCAGAGAGGACCGCTATGTTTCAGGGAACCAGTACATTTCCACTCCAGAGAGGACCGCTATGTTTCAGGGAACCAGCATATTTCCACTCCAGAGGCCCGCTTTGTTTCAGGGAACCAGCATCTTTCCACTCCAGAGGCCCACTTTGTTTCAGGGAACCAGCATCTTTCCACTCCAGAGAGGCCTGCTTTGTTTCAGGGAACCAGCATATTTCCACTCCAGAGAGGCCCACTTTGTTTCAGGAAACCAGCACGTTTCCACTCCAGAGGCCCACTTTGTGTCAGGGAACCTGCATATTTCCACTCCAGAGAGGCCCACTTTGTCAGGGAACCAGCATGTTTCCACTCCAGAGGCCCACTTTGTTTCAGGGAACCAGCATGTTTCCACTCCAGAGAGGCCTGCTTTGTTTCAGGGAACCAGCATGTATCCACTCCAGAGAGGCCCACTTTGTTTCAAGGAACCAGCATGTTTCCACTCCAGAGGCCCACTTTGTTTCAGGGAACCAGCACGTTTCCACTCCAGAGGCCCACTTTGTTTCAGGGAACCAGCATGTTTCCACTCCAGAGGCCCACTTTTTGTCAGGGAACCAGCATGTTTCCACTCCAGAGGCCCACTTTTTGTCAGGGAACCAGCATGTTTCCACTCCAGAGGCCCACTTTTTGTCAGGAAACCAGCATGTTTCCACTCCAGAGGCCTGCTTTGTTTCAGGGAACCAGCATGTTTCCACTCCAGAGAGTCCTGCTTTGTTTCAGGGAACCAGCTTGTTTCCACTCCAGAGGCCCACTTTGTTTCAGGGAACCAGCACATTTCCACTCCAGAGGCCCACTTTGTTTCAGGGAACCAGCATGTTTCCACTCCAGAGGCCCACTTTGTTTCAGGGATCCAGCATGTTTCCACTCCAGAGAGTCCTGCTTTGTTTCAGGGAACCAGCTTGTTTCCACTCCAGATGCCCACTTTGTGTCAGGGCACCAGCATGTTTCCACTCCAGAGGCCCGCTTGTTTCAGGGAACCAGCACGTTTCCACTCCAGAGGCCCACTTTGTGTCAGGGCACCAGCATGTTTCCACTCCAGAGGCCCGCTTTGTTTCAGGGAACCAGCACATTTCCACTCCAGAGGCCCACTTTTTGTCAGGGAACCAGCATGTTTCCACTCCAGGGAGGCCTGCTTTGTTTCAGGGAACCAGCATGTTTCCACTCCAGAGAGGCCCACTTTGTTTCAGGGAACCAGCACGTTTCCACTCCAGAGGCCCACTTTGTTTCAGGGAACCAGCATGTTTCCACTCCAGAGAGGCCTGCTTTGTTTCAGGGAACCAGCATGTTTCCACTCCAGAGGCCCACTTTGTTTCAGGGAACCAGCATGTTTCCACTTCAGAGAGGCCCACTTTGTTTCAGGGAACCAGCATGTTTCCACTCCAGAGAGGCCTGCTTTGTTTCAGGGAACCAGCATGTTTCCACTCCAGAGAATCCTGCTTTGTTTCAGGGAACCAGCACGTTTCCACTCCAGAGGCCCACTTTGTGTCAGGGCACCAGCATGTTTCCACTCCAGAGGCCCACTGTGTGTCAGGGCACCAGCATGTTTCCACTCCAGAGGCCCACTGTGTGTCAGGGCACCAGCATGTTTCCACTTCAGAGAGGCCCACTTTGTTTCAGGGAACCAGCATGTTTCCACTCCAGAGGCCCACTTTGTGTCAGGGCACCAGCATGTTTCCACTCCAGAGGCCCACTGTGTGTCAGGGCACCAGCATGTTTCCACTCCAGAGGCCCACTGTGTGTCAGGGCACCAGCATGTTTCCACTCCAGAGGCCCACTGTGTGTCAGGGCACCAGCATGTTTCCACTCCAGAGGCCCACTTTGTTTCAGGGAACCAGCATGTTTCCACTTCAGAGGCCCACTTTGTGTCAGGGCACCAGCATGTTTCCACTCCAGAGGCCCACTTTGTGTCAGGGCACCAGCATGTTTCCACTCCAGAGGCCCACTGTGTGTCAGGGCACCAGCATGTTTCCACTCCAGAGGCCCGCTTTGTGTCAGGGCACCAGCATGTTTCCACTCCAGAGGCCCACTGTGTGTCAGGGCACCAGCATGTTTCCACTCCAGAGGCCCACTGTGTGTCAGGGCACCAGCATGTTTCCACTCCAGAGGCCCACTTTGTGTCAGGGCACCAGCATGTTTCCACTCCAGAGGCCCACTGTGTGTCAGGGCACCAGCATGTTTCCACTTCAGAGAGGCCCACTTTGTTTCAGGGAACCAGCATGTTTCCACTCCAGAGGCCCTCTTTGTGTCAGGGCACCAGCATGGTTCCACTCCAGAGGCCCACTGTGTGTCAGGGCACCAGCATGTTTCCACTTCAGAGAGGCCCACTTTGTTTCAGGGAACCAGCATGTTTCCACTCCAGAGGCCCACTTTGTGTCAGGGCACCAGCATGTTTCCACTCCAGAGGCCCACTGTGTGTCAGGGCACCAGCATGTTTCCACTCCAGAGGCCCACTGTGTGTCGGGGCACCAGCATGTTTCCACTCCAGAGGCCCACTTTGTGTCAGGGCACCAGCATGTTTCCACTCCAGAGGCCCACTGTGTGTCAGGGCACCAGCATGTTTCCACTCCAGAGAGGCCTGCTTTGTTTCAGGGAATCAGCATGTTTCCACTCCAGAGGCCCACTTTGTGTCAGGGCACCAGCATGTTTCCACTCCAGAGGCCCACTGTGTGTCAGGGCACCAGCATGTTTCCACTCCAGAAGCCCGCTTTGTGTCAGGGCACCAGCATGTTTCCACTCCAGAGGCCCACTGTGTGTCAGGGCACCAGCATGTTTCCACTCCAGAGAGGCCTGCTTTGTTTCAGGGAACCAGCATGTTTCCACTCCAGAGGCCCGCTTTGTTTCAGGGAACCAGCACATTTCCACTCCAGAGGCCCGCTTTGTGTCAGGGAACCAGCATGTTTCCACTCCAGAGAGGCCTGCTTTGTTTCAGGGAACCAGCATGTTTCCACTCCAGAGGCCCACTTTGTTTCAGGGAACCAGCACATTTCCACTCCAGAGGCCCACTTTGTGTCAGGGAACCAGCACATTTCCACTCCAGAGGCCCACTTTGTGTCAGGGAACCAGCATGTTTCCACTCCAGAGAGGCCTGCTTTGTTTCAGGGAACCAGCATGTTTCCACTCCAGAGGCCCGCTTTTTTTCAGGGCACCAGCATGTTTCCACTCCAGAGAGGCCTGCTATGTTTCAGGGAACCAGCATGTTTCCACTCCAGAGGCCCGCTTTGTTTCAGGGAACCAGCACATTTCCACTCCAGAGGCCCACTTTGTGTCAGGGAACCAGCATGTTTCCACTCCAGAGAGGCCTGCTTTGTTTCAGGGAACCAGCATGTTTCCACTCCAGAGGCCCACTTTCTTTTAGGGAACCAGCATGTTTCCACTCCAGAGAGGCCTGCTTTGTTTCAGGGAACCAGCATGTTTCCACTCCAGAGAGGCCTGCCTTGTTTCAGGGAACCAGCATGTTTCCACTCCAGAGAGGCCCGTTTTGTTTCGGGCATGCAGTGTTATCTCCACAACTCATTACGAGTGACAATTCCTTTCTAAGCTTGTCATTATTCGCTGGCCCTTGTTTTTGTACTATCAGGTTCTTACGCAGCAAGCGCCACTAACTTTACAAAATGTCTAAACATCATGAATAATATTCTAGACCGCACCATAGAAAGTGTTGAACTACTGTGATAAGGTTTACAGTTGCACCTGCTGGTTGTTCAAAATAGCTGCCTCAGTAGCTCTGATATTCCGCTGCATTGCAGCTGCTACTGGCCCAGAGCGTGATGAATTACCCAGATTCACACAGCTCTCTTGGAAGAATGCACACACAACCTGCAGACAGTGCTACATTCCGTACAATCCTCCCCAAACATGCCATGTATGTCCCGTGAATCTCACTCGGTTAATGCCCTTTGACCCACAAAAATCACGTGGACAACAGTAGCATTCAGGTCATCTTTGGTGCATAGTTCACACTTCTCTGACTAGAGCTGAAAACTTCAAAGAGTAAAATGTCAACATTTTGTATGTGTGAAATGTCAACATTCCTGCTGCAATACCAAGCAGAAAAAAAAAATATTGTGTCATTTTTTGATCCCCCTCGTATTAAGCTTTGTCCTGATAAAACCATTAAAAACTTAACTTAAGTAACTATATGAATCGCTGAATTGTTATTTCAAAAACATATTGTAAGTTCATAAATATATTCAGAATAGCATAATTATCATTGGAATTGTTTTGGTCAAGTGGACCTCAGTTAGGTGATGAACTATAAGCTTTTCTCGCCCCTGGCTCACACTCAGTCTAGATCAGATCAAGCCTGAACATCTCAGCTTGTGTGTACCTCTGATTCTATATGTTCATTTTGCAGTGAAATAAAATAGCCTACTTTTGAAGCAGGGAAACGATATGGAGGTATTTTAGTTGTCAAAAATTAAAAGAACTTTCCTATTTTGCTTTTTTCCTGAGGTATGTCAGTGTTTCTATTAGAAATAAGGAGCACTTTCATAACATAGTTTGAATATCCATCAATTCCAGCTATTTTACTCTTCAATTTTGTTGTAAAACTTTTACTTCAATGATTGTTACTGGTATCAAAAATATATTATGTTCATTTCACTTTAGGCTTAACCTTTCTTTCCTTCTTAAAGAATGAGTTTTTGACAATTTCTCTGCAACAGTTGCATAAAACTAATTAAATATTTAAAAATTTCCTTAGGATTGCTTACACTGTGGCTGTTACTTTCCAGGTAGCAGTTCTCTTTTACAATGTCTCTAGTGTTTACCCACTTCTATTATTCACCACAGTCACGTAGATTTATGTATTAATTGTCCTTTTATTGTATTGCGACATTGCTTCAAATTTCTATATAGAAAGCATTCCATAAATTAGGTGTTCCTTGACTGACGCTAGTTGCCAAGGAGACAAGAGTGACTTTTCAGGGTTTTAATGCTAAATTTAACAGTAAGTTTGAGTGCCAAAAGAGTTAGAAAAGGAAGTGAAATTAGTGAATTTGTGTAAGTTGAATAAAATAAAAGGAAATAAATGAGAAAAGCGAAAACTGTTACATTCGTATCAGAAGTGTGACAAAACCATGGCAAGATGGAACAAATGATGAAAAAACTATGGCTAGCATGACAGAGGAGACAAAAATGAAATGCAGCAGTTATAACAGAAATGTCCGACATGAAGCCAGTGCTATTGGCAAAGATTGATGGGCAACTGATTGGTGTAAAGGAAGCCGAGAAAGATTTCAGCCAATGCATTAATACTCTGGAGGGCTTTGTGGGGCATTTTAGTGCCCCAGAAGACAGTGTCGATGGCAACACTATGCAACCAAATGGCAGAGTGGAACAAATACTCGGCCAAAATTACAAGAATTAGAAGGTCAAGATGCCAGGATGCAACACAATATCCACACACTTCAAGCCATACAGGTACGATGGCACGTCGAACTTTGGAGCCTTCCGCTGGCAATTCGCCACCATCGCCGTGGTCCACAGAAGAGGAAACTGCACAGTTGACAGCCTCCAGAGACAGGCAACAGAAATACTGAACTTATTCTGACGTCGGCAGGATCCCAAAACATCAGGGAGGCTCTTAAAAACCGGTTCAGAAATCACCGTCTGGCTGCAGCCAATCGCAGTCAAGTCAAGGCTGCAAATCCCATGGAAGATGCTGCAGGAGTTTGCCCGTGATAATGAAGACCTAGTGAGTAAGGCTCTGGTGAACTTCTCGGCTGGATACATGTACCAGGAGGTTATATACTCCATCGATGGGGTGCTCGATGCCGAGATACATCAGCACCTAATACTCAGCGAATATCAGACCATCCACAATACTTTGACGACCACGCAGATGATGGAGGTGGTCAAGGTAACAACTGTCTTCATCTGGAAGATCCAGAGTATTCTGTTTCTGTGACATGGGAGAACAGCCCCAGGACATTGACAATTTCCCAAAGGTGTGTGTTGAGAGTGTGGTTGTACAGGACATCTGGAGAGGGGCTGTCCACACTTGGCCAGCAAACTAATGGAAAACGAATGAGTGCTGACATGAAAAAGAGCACATCAGAGCTGTCACTGCCAACCCCTAGAGCGGTGCTGTGCATTTTGAGCAGGATAATGGACAACATCATCGCAGATAAATGGGTACCCAGGAGGCAGTACCAGATATCGGTGGACTGGGGTGCAGCCATGACTGTGGTTTCGCCTGATGTGGTAGAGGGCCTGCTATCGAGGAAACCAGAACAGCCAAACAAGAGTGCTGGCATTAGGTGACACCTTGCCTATGATGGGGGAGCCCTTGCTGGAATTGATCTGGGGCAGATTGTTACACGTCTCTGGGTGACTGAGGAGGTTGTCCTGGGTTTGGATGCCCTTAGGAGACATGAGGCGACAACTGACGTCGATCGAGTCAAGTCTAGTGAGAGGATCGGTGATCCAGCCTACCGCATCCAGAGGCTGCCCCGAGCAAAGATGCCAGAGGTGCTTCTCAGGGTGAGTGGCACTGAGAGGGGAGGGAGTGTGGCATTGCTCCAAGTTTCCATGTAGAAAGCATCCCCATAAATTAGATGTTCCTTGGCTGACATCAGGTTCCCAAGGAGGCAAGAGTAACTTTTCAGGGTTTGAATGCTAAATATGAAAGTAAATTTGTTTCAGTGTCAGAAGATTTAGAAAAGTAACTGTAATTGGTGAATTTGTGTAAGTTGAATAAAATAAAAGGACATAAATAATTGAGAAAAGTAAAAACTGTTACAGTATTATCATTGGTGCTGTTTTTATAAAGATTATTACACAGCAACAGGAATAATGTTCTTACTGAAAGATGAAATACATAATAGCAGACGCAATTCCTATCTTCAGGGTTGTGGTAACAGAATGGAATGCATAAATCAATGTTCCTTTATCACAACTTATTTATTCATTAACATTTCGTTATTTTACACTCTCAGCACCCTATTAAATAATCAAAGACTTTCACAATTATAATTTAGTAGAATCTACACTGGATAAAAGTTTGGTGAAAGTTCCATGTTCACACACTACCAAAAAACACGTCCTTTCATCTTGAGCACACAGACGCTAATGAAAATAGTCCTTGGCATCTCTCTGACGCAACACCGCCATTTTTTTGTATTCATCCGCGCAAATAGTTTTTATTGGTTGAACACAAAGTGACAAGAAAACATTGGCTATCCTGAATATTAAAAAATAAGTCCCTGATACACCCAAACAATAACTAGAAATTTATACACTCTTAATAAACATTTATATGAACGATTTTCTATTGGTCAATATTCTGTCTCATATGCCCCTTGTTTTGTTTTTCAAGTTGTCACCTATATTTACAATCTTGAAACACAATACAATACTTCTCCCTACTCCTATGATTCAATCACTTTGTACAATATTTTTTTTTTTTTTTTCTTTACAGTCTTCTTCACTGTTTGTCTTTGTCTTTTGTTTTGGCATGATACAGCATGTCTTTATAAATTTCACATATTCAATTACTACACAATACATTCAGTTATTATACAATACATATTTAGTTATTGTACAACACATTTGGTTACTACATAACATGTCCAATTATTATACAATACATATTCAATTATTGTACAATATATCCAGTTATCATATCACATATGTTGTTATTATACAATACATATTCAGTTATTACACAATATACATTCAGTTTTTGCATAACACATTTAGTTATTACTCAACATATCCAGTTATTACACAATATATCCAGTTATCATACAATACATATTCAGTTATTACACAATATATCTAGTTATCCTACAATACATATTCAGTTATGGTACAACACATATTCAGTTCTTATATGACACATACTCAGTTATTGTACATTTGACATTGACACAAATATAATTTAAGTGTATCATGGTTTATTATGTGGTTTTTGACTTGTAATCATTGCTATGAGGAGAGAAAAACAGGATACAAATTTTGAGCTAATGATTATGATCATGTTTATGGCAATATTTTATTCAGTTCTTTGCCTTCTTTGTCTTGTAAGTTTATTATGTATAGGCAGGTTGTTGAGTCGGTTCTTAAACTCTGATGTTACTAATGGTACTATTTTTCTTAATTGGGTTATTATTCATTGTTGTTTGGTTCAACATTTCTTCGAGCTTAGCATTGGCTATATTCATCTTAATTCATGGCCATTGTTTTTCTGATTATGGTTTTCCTCACTTCACTAATTGTCACTTCTTTGTCTCTTATTTCTGTAAGAGAAAACTTCTATACTTATAATTATTCTGTAATTGTATTATTTTTCTTCTCAATTTATCCTCGACATCTTTGTGTCGAAATATTATATCTTTGTCATCATAATTGATTCCTTTTTATTTTTGTTCCTGACATCCTTATGTCAAAAACATATTATCTTCCGTCGCTATAATTCATTTATTTAATGACAATTAGTGTCCTCATCTGTCTTTGTTGACAATGCTCTTTGTGGTCGATATAGCCAATGACTGTGTTGGTTTTCTTCCTTGTTGTAATTCCTAATCTGAACATAATTTTCTATAAGTAACCCATTAAAAATTTTTATCTTCCTTCATCTCTACTACTCCTGCCTTACACATTCGTTGGCAAAGACTATTTGGTCCTTTCTTTGTATGGCTTTAATTTATTTTTATGGTATCTTCCTACCAACTTGCCATTTGTATTCTGTAGCTCATACGTGTGGTCACCCAGCTGTTTTGTTACGACCAGTGGTTCCATCTTTCTCTCTGTGTAGCCATCATGGTGTCGATGTCAATTGTCTAATGCTTAGGGTTTGTGTTGTTGGTCATCCATTCAGTTGGGACGAACTTAGTTGTTGTAATTTCCCCGAGTGTTGGTGGTGGTTGTCGTTTCTGTATTCTGTGCAGCATCTGCCCTATTTGGCACATCTTCATCTACTTCCTGCTGTCTTATGTTGTTAGTGTACCATTGGTCTCTGCCCCTTTGGCGTGAACCTCTGTTATATGACGGTCTGTGGTTGTTCAAGTGTTCCCTACTGAATCGTATGTGATTCACTTGATGGGTACAGTCTCCTGGTCTTCCACGATCATATCTATGCGTTCTGTATCTCGATTCACCCCTCGGTATCGTGTCGTGGTACCGCTGTCTTGTGTTCTCCATCCTCTCGCCATGATTATGTGGTTGTGGGAAATGGTGTGCCCCTCTCCCCCTTTCATGGGTACTCCTAGTATTTCTATGTTCTCCCTCACTCTGGTTGTTCGTAGCCGTGCTCCGGTTTAAGATGGGTGAGTTTGGGTGACCGTTCCTATGTCTATGCTCATTAGGCGTGTTTCGAAGGCTGTCAGCAATTCTATCATAACTGCAAAATCTACTGGCCTCGCAACAATTAACCCTGTTCTCACTGTGTCTGGGAAATGTCTTGTTATGCTGGTAATTAGTTCTGCCTCCGACAAGTTGGGGTCTAATAGCTTTCCTTTGTTGGCTATTTTCATGAAATAATCGACTAGCGATAACCCTTTGGTTGGATCATATCTACCTGTCGCTAGCTCTACCCTAGTTTGGTTTTGCTTAGCTGGGCCCCAATACCTTGATAGGAATAAATTTCTGAATGAGCTATACGACTCATGACCAGCTAGTGTTAACCTGAGCCATTCTAATGCCTTGTTTTTTAAGCTTTTCTTAACTATCATCATCCTAAGCTCATTTGGTATCATTTTCACTTTAAAATATTCTTCCATCTCTTTAACAAAGAGTTTTGGATCGTCTCCCTTCTCCTCGTCAAATGTAGGTGGTGTGATTTCATGTAATATGCTGTTGGTGTAACATGTGTTGTGTGTCGTGTCATTGTTTGGTTGTGAACCTTTTTCTCTGTATGGTGAGTCAACATTTTGTGCATTATTCAAGTAACTCTCATCTTGTACATTACTTACATCTAAATCATCTTGCCTTTGTAATGCATTCACAACATCATTTACATTAGCCAAACTTTCTTTCCCTTTTTTCATTTCTTCACAAATTGATTTTAAATCATTCTTTATTTCTAAGTGGCTTTGTTTCATATCATTTATAGCATCCTGTTGTGAATGCATCACATCATTCATTGTCTTAATTTTAGGAATTACAATTTGTTCTACAGTTTCATTAATAATGTCTTTCCTTACTACCTCAATCTCTTTCCTTAATTCCTCAGTTATTTCTGCTTTTACATTTGTAATCTTACAGTCTACACTTGCATTACATTCTGTTATTTCCTCTCTACACCTAACAATTTCTCCTTCTAACACAATCTTATTCTCTCTCATCTCTGATTCTATCTTTCCCATCCTATCTCCTACGATTTCTATCCTAGCTTCTAAGGCTTCCTTTGTTTCATTTAAGTTTTGATGTACTAATTTTAAATTAGTTTCCATTACTTTCATATTTTCTTTACACTCCTGTCTTCCTAATTCTATTTTCTGTTCTAAGTTCTGTCTCACTTCCTCCATTTTCTGACCTATTTCTTCCTTATTCTGGCCTAAACTTTGTTCTATGTCCTGTTTTAATTCTGCATTATTTTGTTCCATTTTCTGACCTAACTCTACCTTGTTTTGTTCCATTTTCTGACCTAAACTTTGTTCTATGTCCTGTTTTAATTCTGCATTATTTTGTTCCATTTTCTGACCTAACTCTACCTTGTTTTGTTCCATTTTTTGTTCTAGTCTTTCAAACATGATCATCATTAACCTTTGGTCTTTGCTTATTTCCACCTGTTCCTCACTTTCTAATTCTACCTGATAACTAGGCCTATCTGCCCCTTCCCCCACTCCTGTTTCTATCTCTTTTCGCGACATTTTAATTTCTTTATCCAATTCACTTAAGGTTAAAAGTCCCACTACTTTGCCGCTTCTCAGTAACATAAAAAATGGAAATAAAATGTATGTGAAAACAAAAAATTTTTATCCTACTTTCTTTTCCGTTGGTTCTTCGTCCAGTTATTTACGTCTCCTGGGCAGTTGGTTTCGCTAGATGATCTCCGGTGTTTTTCCCACGTTGATTCTCCGTGTATCGATGTTCTGATGGTGATATCAAACGATGGTCTAATGGCGTCTTTTTCCTGTGCGATGGGATGGCGTCAGTTGGTGTTTATTGTAATTTCAATTTTCGTAATTTTGCATTCCATTCTAAATTCGCGTTCCACGTTGGGTAAGCCATTTTGGTGCTGTTTTTATAAAGATTATTACATAGCAACAGGAATAATGTTCTTACTGAAAGATGAAATACATAATAGCAGACGCAATTCCTATCTTCAGGGTTGTGGTAACAGAATGGAATGCATAAATCAATGTTCCTTTATCACAACTTATTTATTCATTAACATTTCGTTATTTTACACTCTCAGCACCCTATTAAATAATCAAAGACTTTCACAATTATAATTTAGTAGAATCTACACTGGATAAAAGTTTGGTGAAAGTTCCATGTTCACACTCTACCAAAAAACACGTCCTTTCATCTTGAGCACACAGACGCTAATGAAAATAGTCCTTGGCGTCTCTCTGACGCAACACCGCCATTTTTTTGTATTCATCCGCGCAAATAGTTTTTATTGGTTGAACACAAAGTGACAAGAAAACATTGGCTATCCTGAATATTAAAAAATAAGTCCCTGATACACCCAAACAATAACTAGAAATTTATACACTCTTAATAAACATTTATATGAACAATTTTCTATTGGTCAATATTCTGTCTCATCATAATATAGCTTTTTGACCTCTTTTATAATCTTATTATATATATATTTCTATACTTCAAGTAGTAAGCCTTAAATTCTGCCATAACCCTATTATTGTTCACAAGTTTGCTCAAGAACCTTGACCTATCACCTACTGTGCTTTTCAAATGGGAAGGAGTTTGTCCTTGAGCATCTCCAGGCAACCAATCGTAGTCCTGTTGTGTTGTCACATTGCTTTCCCCTTAAATGGGGAATGAAATATGAAGAGTGGGGGTAATGAGCTTGCAACGTTGTGCATGTAAACGTATCTCATTGGCTGCAGATCAGAACCCTTCCCATTTGAAAAGCACTATAACTTACGTATTCCCATTGTGATTCATTTATTATTTAGCCTATTTACCAAAACAATTATATTACTGTTTCAAAATAGAAGTGAAACATCCAAGAATGCAGCTGAGGCGTCACATAATGGTTTTAATAAATACACACCTCCCCAAAATTATTTACTTAAAAAATGTCGGTAGCTTAAATTAACATTACTAGCTAGTCTAACCTTTTGTCTATTTTATTTTCATTGTGTTTAGTGGTACAATGTCTTACTGGAATGACCAGTTTCAACATTTGGACATAATGATCAGACAAAGCTGAGTCAAACACCTGCATTTCATACTTCTGCCCATTTGTATCCAATATTACTTGGTCGATTGCAAAATATGCTACATCTGTGATTTGAGTTGGCATTTCTACTACATTTTGCATCCCATACGTATTTAAGAGGTTCTGCACCTGCTTTTTATTTGGATTTTCAGTTAAGTAGTATATTCAGATCTCCTACTCTTATAATAATCTTTTCGTCTTTTTAAAGAAGTCCAAAATAGTTTCCAAATTTTGTAAATAAATTTCAATGTTGTTTGCAGGATTTCTGTATGCACAAATAAGAATTTATCTAATAGCTCATATAAGCTGGCCTCAAAATGCTCCTCCTAATTCCTAATTCAAGTATTTAAAGTTATGTATCTCCCTAGATTTAACATTTACGAGTATATAAGATCTATCATATTTCTTATTTGATCTACAGAAGGTACTCACTAATACATAGTTTGGTAGATTAGAGTACTCAATTTTAGTTTTACACAACCAATGTTCAGTTAAACATATTCCCCTAAATAATAACAATAAATACTGGAAGTTGATGACAGTGTTATTGAAATCACATTAAAATAGGATTTGAGTCAATAACAGATATAGTGTTAAAAACATACTTGACTAAACACTAATGACAGCATTGCAGCTAATAAAAAATCTGGAATCTACCAAATAGAATGCAATAACTGCAACCAGGTTTATATAGGAAAAACTAAGAGAAATTTGGAAACAAAAACTAAAGAACATTTCAGATTTATAAAATATAAATAGAAAAATCATCAGTTACAACCCATTTTTTCAAAGAAACTCAAGACTTTAATGCAGATCCAAAATTATTAAAACACATATTAGGAAACCAAGAATTGTCAACGTGGAAACAGATCCACCACAATGCTATCCGTTATTAAAGTTCTTAAAACCACCACCAGAGCAGTCTACAGGAGATACCAACCCTGGGAATCAGCCTCTACGGTTCAGTCGATGTCTGTTTGATAATGGAAGTAAGCTAACCTCTGAAACATGTACATGAAATTTTAAAAAGTGAGTGTTGTTTAGTGTTATTGACTCAAATCCTATTTTAATATTCCCCTTAAGTTTATTACAGATGTTAATAGCACTTCCATATTATATTTTTTGATGAAAGACTGATAAGTTAACTTTACATTTTATTACAGTTTCACGGGAGATCAGCCGTGTGAGGTTTAAAAACATTGAGCTTTCGGCCATTGTAAACTCCATGGCCTTTGTCAGTGAGACAGAATATTAGAAGACCCCAAAAGAAAATTGTTCATGTGAATGTTTGTTAAAAGTGTAATTTGTTTTTTGATGTTGGTATGAATCGATCAAATGACGAAAACGTGTTAAAAATGTTCATTGTTACGAACAACTAAGTTTGCCCAAAGACGTCATTAATCTTTCCATATTTGATTTTAATATATATGTATAAATATTAGAATTATATGTGTTCCATAATAAAAGTAGGGGAGGATGATTAGGGATCGCTTCCCTAACAAGAAAGAACTATTTGATGGACGCATATGCGGATGTATATGAAAAAGGCGGTGTCGCGTCAGGTGATGCCATAAACTCATTCGTGTGTGTGTAATCTAGACATATGGGCACATTGGTGTGACGTGTGGGTATGAAACTTTCACCAGACTTTCATCAAGCATTGGTTCCACTAAATGAAAAGGTGGAAGCGTTTTAAATCATTTGGAATGGTGCTGAGAGGAATTATTTAATGTAAAGTATCGATGAAGTGTTCATAAAATATTACATTGTGGTGAAGAAACATTGTGTGATTTTTCATTCCATTCGTTACCACGACCTAGATAAAAAAGGAGTCTCATAGCATAGCACATACCGTAATAATAATTGCAAAATCCGCACCAAATGGCGCCCAACGTGGGGCACGAATTTTGGATGGAATGGAAATTACGGGAAATGAACTTACGCGAAATACCAAGTGATGCCATATCTTCGCGCCAAAAAGAAAGAAGACGCCATTAGACCATCGTTTGATATCGACATCAGAACACCGAGGAACGGATAATCAACAATACATCAGAACACCGATGAACGGATAATCAACGCGGGAAAACACCAGAGATCGTCCAGCGAAGCCAACTGCCCAGGAGACGCAGATAACTGGACAAATCAACAAAAAAAAAAAGCAGGACCAAAAATTTTTATTTTTACATCCAGTTTATTTTTATTTGTATTGTCACCGCACCCGCCGCATCTAATTGCTGACAACAGCAGTCTCACCCATCGCATTATTGTCGGCACTACCGCAAAGGAGCCGAAGGAAAGAGACAGAGCATGGCCGCATTGTTGGTGCGCTTGCCGAAAGAGAGAAAAGGATAGAGACTTCGAGAATCTTCTCTGCTTTGTATCTCGCCGCAATAACTGAACGTTCCTGGAGCTTCCAGCTTCCAATGGACGAACCCTAACCTCGCGGCGCAAAGGATGGAAAACCAAAAAGCAGAAAGTGATCAAAACACGGTGTTAGTGCTCGGTGATTCTATGACAAAACATGTGAGTGTGGAGGGTGCAAAAGTGATACCATTTAGAGGAATAAATGCTCAACAAATGTGTCGAATGCTAAGTGATGTCAAAGTAGCTAGCAATCCTGAAAAAGTTAAAGTGGTTGTGCTTCACGTGGGAACAAATAACTTAAAATCTTCACATAGTCCAGAAGAAGTTCTTGGTGACGTCTATAATCTTATTCTTTCTACTAAAAAACGTTTTCCAAACGCTACTATTGCCGTAAACAGCATAGTAAGAAGGTTTGATGTGCCTAGCAACTATATACACAGTGTGAATAAAAACATAAGATGGGCCTGCCAAGCTCTAAAATCCGTGTTTGTGAATCTGGATAAGAAGATAAATGAGTGGTGCATAGGAAGAGATGGTTTACACTTAAATAGAAAGGGATCAAACAAATTGAGTGAAGCTATAAAAGACACTGTAAATATAATATGTAAAAAACAGGTAAACTGGTGAGAAAGTCAGATGGTGTAAATACATCTTGTCAGGTTAGTAATTCAAAACATGATACACCAAATAATGTAAAGAGTAAGCAATGCTCTCAGGCCAATTGGTTAATGCATCTTAATATACAAGGAATAAAAACAAAATTTGAACCATTGGAAATATTTCTGGAAGAATTATATTTTACAAACATCTCAGTTATATGTTTAAATGAACATTGGTTAGGTAATTCAGAAATTAATTTACTAAACAAATTACAAGGTTACAATATAGCTGACTATTACATTAGGAAAACAGGACAGCGGGGAGGTTCATGTATACTAGTTAAAAGTTGTTTGAGTAGAAATATAACGATAAAAATAAGAGAAGATCTAAAAGTATGTCAAGAAGACCATGTATTTGAAGTATCTGCAATTGAACTAATTGAGCTGAAGATCATTGCTGTCTCTATATATAGAGTGCCTTATTACAACACCTTTGAAGTCTTTTTAAAAAAATTTGAAAATCTATTAATGAAACTACACAAAGAAAAGGGTAAACACATTATAATTGCAACCGATAGCAATATAGACATCCTAAACTCACATTGTTTATTAAAGAAGGGAATGGCAAACAAATTCTTAAATGTTATTGAAATGTATGGGTTTAGCCCTCAATGCAAAGAACCAACCAGAGTAACCAACACAACTAATACTTGTATTGACAATATAATAACTAATAGTTTATATGAAAGTGAAAATTGCAGAACAGTCGAAACTGGTTTCTCTGATCACAAAGCCTTATTTGTTACTTTTCCGAATGAATGCATAAAAAATGAAAAAAATGAAAAATATAAAACAATGCGAGTATATAGAGATGAAAACATAACTAATTTTAAAAATCAGATTTCAGATATAAATTGGCACTTTGACATATCACAAACTGTTGATGAAAATTACAATACATTCTTAAATCAATTCTTTATTATTTATAATCATTGTTTTCCTAAAAGAGTATGCAAACAAAAATATAAAAACTTCTCGCTAAATTGGTGTACCCCAGGTATCAAAGTATCGAGTGCAAGGAAAAGATTATTGTATAGACTTACCAAAGAATCCAATAACGTACAGTTAAAAAATTATTATTCGAGTTACAGTAAAATTTATAAAAAAGTTATAAAAAAAGCCAAACAAATGGCCATGGAAAATTATATAAAAGAAGCTAATAACAAAAGTAAAGCCACATGGCAGTTAATTAAAAGTGAATTAGGGCTAAGAAACAAGCAACATAATGAATCATTAAGTAAAGCTATTACAGTAGATATGGCTGAATCATTGAACAAATATTTTACTAATATTCCAAATGTAATTCAAAAAACACCCCCATGCATGCTTCAAGCTCTTAAAAATGTGGAAAAGAGTACACCCAATACTCAGGTTTTTGATCTTGGATATGTAACAACGAATGACGTAAAAAACATTATTTCAACTTTGAAATCAAAAAATTCTAGTGGATGGGATGATCTGCCACCTAGGCTTGTAAAAATAATTGTGAATACAATAAGTGAGCCACTTGCAAAAATATTTAACCAATCTTTTCATTATGGCACTTTTCCAGAAAGAATGAAATATGCATTAATAACTCCTTTGCACAAAGGTGGTACATATGAACCAAAAAACTATCGCCCAATATCAGTCTTGACAAGTTTTTCAATAATATTAGAAAAATTAGTATATGTTAGATTAAAAGCTTTTTTGGAAAAAAATAAAATATTAAATGATTGCCAACATGGTTTTAGAAAAAATTTATCGACAATTACAGCTGTAACCACAATAGTAAATGAAATAGCACTAAATTTAGATTTACAAAAAAATACTGCTGCAATAATGTGTGACATTTCGAAGGCTTTTGACTGCGTAAGTCATCAAATTCTTTTAAAAAAGCTTGAATATTATAATATAAAAGATCAAAACTTAAAGTGGTTTCATTCATACCTGTCCAATCGCAAACAAAGTGTAATTACTAAATGTAGCTCTGGAATTTATAAATCAAAATGGAGAACAAATACCAGTGGTGTACCGCAAGGCTCTGTGCTGGGTCCTCTGCTTTATATACTTTACACAAATGATTTACCTCAAGGTATAAGTGGGAATCCAATATTGTATGCAGATGACACATCAGTTATTTTACAAAATATAAGTTATCATAGTTTGCAAACTGATATAAGGAATGCATTAAATAACTTAGATAAATGGTTCACTGATAATGGTATGAGCTTAAATAAAACAAAAACTAGTATTATACAATTTAAAACTGCTGCTAATGCTAATCTGAAACAAGATAATTTAGACAACAATAATAGTACTACAACAAAGGGTTATAGTAAGATATTAGGAATGCACATAGATGAATGCTTAAAATGGAATATCCATATTGAACACATAACCAAAAAATTGAATTCGGCCTGCTACAACATGTTATGCCTGACAAATATCATGAATATAGAAACAAAAAAAATTGTATATTACAGCTATTTTTATTCGATCTTGGCCTATGGTATAATATTGTGGGGAAACGCATCGGGATGGGAGACTGTTTTTAAAATTCAAAAAAAGATAATACGTATAATGTCACATGCTAGCTTTAAAGATTCATGCAAACCATTATTCAAAAAATTAAAAATTCTAACAATGCCCTCTGTATATATTTTAGAGTTATCCACCTATGTGTATAAAAATTATGAGAAATTCATCCAAAAACAAAATCGTCATCAACACGGCACTCGGAAAGAGTCCAGCTTAAAATACCCCATGCATAGATTAACATTATATGAAAAAACACCCTATTACATGGGTATAAAAATATACAATAAATTACCTCAACGACTCAAAGAAATAAAAACTTTAAAACTATTTAATAAAAGTGTAAAAGAGCTGTTATTACACAAGACATATTACTCCACACAAGAATTCATGGATGACACAATATTATAGATACTGTATTATTTGTAATTGATACTTAATCTTGTATACCATATATATTAGAATTAGTTTTTTCGTTTAAATTTGTTTTATGTATAACTTGACGACTCACCAGTTTACCAGCTAGGCTTACTATGTAAACATTATGTGACAATAAAGATTCTATTCTATTCTATTCTAGTGCCTGGGAGATATAAATAGCGGTAAAGTGCGACAGAAGAGGCAGTCAGATGTACGTGAAGCGTTGAGTAGTCGTGCCGACGGAGACGGACAGACGATGTGGAGAGTTGTGCCGACGGAGAAGAGTTAGTTCTTTGTGTTACGAGTTCGAAGCCGTGCTGTTGGAGAATCGGAAAAGACTTTCTTGTGGTTGCAACGAGTGTACAAAGTTACTGTTTACGGAAATAAAAGTGTTTATCTCGACTACATCAGTCTACTTTACTTCACACAACCAACCAAAGTCACACTGGTGTCAGAAGTGGGATTCGTCGAATTGCTTCTAGTTTCGTTACATCGTCGTTAGAAGTTGCAACGTTAGAACCAAGATGGAGGGAGATTCGGAAACCAGGATGATGGCAATGATGAAAGAATTATTCGCCGAAATGAAGACAGAAATGTCCAAGATGAAGACGGCAACCAACAACCTCGCTGCCGAAATGAAGACGAGAAACGACAACCTCGCTGCCAAAATGAAGACGGCAAACGACAACCTCTTTGCCGAGCTGAAAGAAGAAATAAAGACGAGAAACAACCTCGCTGCCGAGCTGAAAGAGATGAAGACGGAGCTATCGGCGAAAATTGACGGCGAACTGATTGGCGTGACGGAAGGCGTGGAAGAACTCGGCGAAAAGGTGGAAGACCTCTGCCAGCACGTGGACGTCGTGGAGGACGACGGGGAACGTCTTGGCGCCCTGGTAGTAAGAGTTGACGAGAGCGTCAAAGTACTGGATGCCAGGGGCAGACGGAATAGCGCGGAGCCGGGGAGGGAGCACCTAGTGGCCGAGGCGACAGTTGCGCCCGTTTCGGATGATATGAGGGAAGACGTGGAACAACTCGGCGAACTGATTGGCGCGAGGGAAGACGTGGAACAACTCGGCGAACGGATTGGCGTGACGGAAGACGTGGAACAACTCGGCGAAAAGGTGGAAGACCTCTGCCAGCATGTGGACGTCGTGGAGGACGACGGGGAACGTCTTGGCGCCCTGGTAGTAGGAGTTGACGAGAGTGTCAAAGTACTGGATGCCAGGGGCAGACGGAATAGCGCGGACCCGGGGAGGGAGCACCTAGTGGCCGAGGCGACAGTTGCGCCCGTTTCAGATAACGAAAGTGTACGTCTCGGGGAAGACAAAGGGGTAGTTCAGGGACGTCGTCGAGGATCCCCTGGAGGAGAGTGTCGGGTACGTAACCAACCAGGATATGACGTGGAGGACCATCAGCAGGGAAGCGCACAAGCAAACGAGCAACACGCGAGAACCGACTTGGCGTGTGACATGGGGGGACCGTCGGGGCCATCCAATCACCTGACGCATAGTGCCGTGAACGGAAGAATGGTGGACATCATCTTGGACAGCAGGATACAGGAGAGGCCGTGCCGAGCACGAGTGAACACGAGTGCAGCGGTGGACGCGACTCGCGCGGATGTGGCGGGGTTTGTTGCCGGACCCATCGGAAGCAAGGTGGCTGCGAAGGTGAGCCAGAGAGGTCGGCGGACATGGTACCCAGTGAGCCGTTTCCAAGTGCGCAGGATGGCCCGTCAACACACCAGGAAGAAGGGCAACTGGACGAGGGACCGTCAAGGCCGGCGGTACTGTTGCAGAATTTCGAAGCAGGATGGCATACATCGTCCTACCCGGACCAAGGGACACTATCCAACAGCGATACCTAGGATCGTGCCTCCTGGAGAAGAGGTTCGATGGGTTAGTCCACCGGGGCGCAAGGGAGATGCCGCAGTGATAGTGCTGGTCGGGACGACCAGCTCTGAGGAGGGAGCAGTGTCACCGCGCCCGCCGCATCTAATTGCCGACAGCCGCAATTGTCACCCATCGCATTATTGTCGGCACTACCGCAAAGGAGCCAAAGGAAAGAGACAGAGAATGGCCGCATTGTTGGGGCGCTTGCCGAAAGAGAGAAAAGGATAGAGGCTACTGGAATCTTCTACTTTGACTCCAGCGCAATAAGTGAACGTTCTTGAAGCTTCCAGAATAGTGCCTGGGAGATATAAATAGCGGTAAAGTGTGAGAAGAGTCAGTCAGATGTACGTGAAGCGTTGAGTAGTCGTGCCGACGGAGACGGACAGACGATGTGGAGAGTTGTGCCGACGGAGAAGAGTTAGTTCTTTGTGTTACGAGTTCGAAGCCGTGCTGTTGGAGAATCGGAAAAGACTTTCTTGTGGTTGCAACGAGTGTACAAAGTTACTGTTTACGGAAATAAAAGTGTTTATCTCGACTACATCAGTCTACTTTACTTCACACCCACCCACCAAAAAAGTCACAGTATGTTACTGCGAAGCGGCAAAATAGTGGGACTTTTAAACCAAAGCGAATGAATAAAGAAACTAAAATGTCGCGAAAAGAGATAGAAACAGGAGTGGGGGAAGGGGCAGATAGGCCTAGTTATCAGGTAGAACAAGAAAGTGAGGAACAGGTAGCAATAGGAAAAGACCAAAGGTTACTAATGATCATGTTTGAAAGACTAGAACAAAGTGTAGGTCAGAAAATAGAAGGAGTGAGACAGGACTTAGAAAATAATAAAAAAGAAATAGGTCAGAAACTAAAACAGAATAAGGAAGAGATAGGTCAGAAAGTGGAGGAAGTGAGAAAGGACTTAGAACAGAAAATGGAATTAGGAAGACAGAACTTAGAGCAGAATATAGAATTAGGAAGACAGGAGTGTAAAGAAAATATGAAAGTAATGGAAACTAATTTAAAATTAGTACATAAAAACTTAAATGAAACAAAGGAAGCCTTAGAAGCTAGGATAGAAATCATAGGAGATAGGATGGGAAAAATTGAATCGGAAATGAGAGAAAATAAGATTGTATTAGAAGAAGAAATTGCTAGATGTAGAGATGAAATAACAGAATGTAATGCAAGTGTAGACTGTAAGATTACAAATGTAAAAGCAGAAATAACTGAGGAATTAAGGAAAGAGATTGAGGTAGTAAAAAAAGACATTATTAATGAAACTGTAGAACAAATTGTAATTCCTAAAATTAAGACTATGACTGATGTAGTACATTCACAACAGGATGCTATAAATGATATGAAACAAAGTCACTTAGAAATAAAGAATGATTTAAAATCAATTTGTAAAGAAATGAAAAAAGGAAAAGAAAGTTTGGCTAATGTAAATGATGTTGTGAATGCACTACAAAGGCAAGATGATTTAGATGTGAGTAATGTACAAGATGAGAGTTATTTGAATAATGTACAAAATGTTGACTCACCATACACAGAAAGAGGTTCACAATCAAACAATGACACAACACACAACACACAACACATGCTACACCAACAGCATACTACATGAAATCACACCACCTACATTTGATGAGAAGGGAGACGATCCAAAACTCTTTGTTAAAGAGATGGAAGAGTATTTTAAAGTGAAAAGGATACCAAATGAGCTTAGGATGATGATAGTCAAGAAAAGCTTAAAAAACAAGGCATTGGAATGGCTTAGGTTAACACTAGCTGGTCATGAGTCGTATAGCTCATTCAGAAATCTATTCCTATCAAGGTATTGGGGCCCAGCTAAGCAAAACCAAACTAGGGTAGAGCTAGCGACAGGTAGATATGATCCAACCAAAGGGTTATCGCTAGTCGATTATTTTATGAAAGTAGCCAACAAAGGAAAGCTATTAGACCCTAACCTGTCGGAAGCAGAGTTAATTACCAGCATAACAAGACATTTCCCAGACACAGTGAGAACAGGGTTAATTGTTGTGAGGCCAGTAGATTTTGCAGACATGATAGAATTACTGACAGCCTTCGAAACACAAAATGGTCGGCCTAATGAGCATAGACATAGGAACGGTCATCCAAACTCACCCATCTTAAACCGGAGCACGGCTACGAATAACCAGAATGAGGGAGAAAATAGAAATATTAGGAGCACCCATGAAAGGGGGAGAGGGGCACACCATTTCCCACAACCACATAATCATGGCGAAAGGATGGAGAACACAAGACGGCAGTACCACGACACAATACCGAGGGGTGAATCGAGATACAGAACATATACATATGATCGTGGAAGACCAAGAGACCGTACCCATTAAGTGAACCACATACGATTCTGTAGGGAATACTTCAACAACCAAAGACCATCATACAACAGGGGTTCACGCCAAAGGGGCAGAAACCAATGGTACACTGGCAACATAAGACAGCAGGAAGTAGATGAATGTGCCAAATAGGGCAATTGTTGCACAAAATACAGAAACAGCAACCACCACTAACACTCAGGGAAATTACCACGACTAAGTTTGTCCCAAGCGAGTGGATGACCAACAACACAAACCTAAGCAACTTACAATTGACATTGACACCATGATGGGTACACGAAGAGAAAGATGGAACTACTGTACACTGGACCACTGGTCATAACAAAACAGCTGGGTGACCATACGTAGGAGCTACAGAATACAAATGGCAAGTTGGTAGGAAGATACCATAAAAATAAGTTAAAACCATACAAAGAAAGGACCAAATAGTCTTTGCCAACAAACATGTAAGGCAGGAATAGTAGAGATGATGGAAAATAATAATTTTTAATGGGTTACTGATAGAAGATTATGTTCAGATTAGAAAATACAACAAGAAAGAAAATCAACATAGTCATTGGCTATATCGACCACAAAGAGCATTGTCAACAAAGACAGATGAGGACACTGATTGTCATCAAAGAAATGAATTATAGCGACGGAAAATAATGTGTTTTTGACATAAGAATGTCAGGGACAAAAAAATAAAAAGGAATCAATTGTGATGACAAAGATAAAATATTTTTGACACAAAGGTGCCGAGGGTGAATTGAGAAGAAAAATAATACAATTGCAGAATAATTATAAGTATAGAAGTTTTCTCTTATAGAGATAAGAGACAAAGAGGTGACAATTAATGAAGTAAGAAAAACCATAGTCAGAAAAGCAATGCCCATGAGTTAAGATGGATATGGCCAATGTTAAGCTTGAAGAAATTTTGAACTAAACAATAATGAATAAGAACCCAATTAAAAAATTGTACCATTAGTAACATCAGAGTTTAAGAACCGACTCAACGAGCTGCCTATACATAATAAGCTTACAAGACAAAGAAGGCAAAGAACTGAATAAAATATTGCCATAAATATGATCATAATCATTAGCTCAAAATTTGTATCCTGTTTTTCTCTCCTCATAATAAGGAACATAAGTGAAAAGTCACACAATAAGATAAGATGCTCTATTGTCACAAACGCTTACCATGATACACTTACCATGATACACCATGATACACTTCAATTATATTTGTGTCAATGTCAAATGTACAATAACTGAATATGTGTTGTATAATAACTGAATATGTGTTGTATAATAGCTGAATATGTGTTGAATAATAACTGAACATATGTTGTATAATAACTGGATATGTTGTATAATAACTGAATGTGTTGTATAATAACTGAATGTGTTGTACAATAACTGAATATGTATTGTATAATAACTGAATATGTGATGTATAATAACTGAACATGTATTGTGTAGTAACTGAATATGAAATTTATAAAGACATGCTGTGTCATCCCAAAACAAAAGACAAGACAAACAGCAAAGAAGACTGTAAAGAAAAAAAAATATTGTACAAAGTGATTGCATCAGAGGAGTAGGGAGAAGTATTGTATTGTGTTTCAAGATTGTAAATATAGGTGACAACTTGAAAAACGAAACAAGGGGCATGTGAGACGGAATATTAGAAGACCCCAAAAGAAAATCGTTCATGTGAATGTTTGTTAAAGTGTAATTTGTTTTTTAATGTTGGTATGAATCGATCAAATGACGAAAACGTGTTAAAAATGTTCATTGTTACGAACAACTAAGTTTGCCCAAAGACGTCATTAATCTTTCCATATTTGATTTTAATATATATGTACAAATATTAGAATTATATGTGTTCCATAATAAAAGTAGGGGAGGATGATTAGGGATCGCTTCCCTAACAAGAAAGATCTATTTGATGGACGCATACGCGGATGTATACGAAAAAGGCGGTGTCGCGTCAGGTGATGCCATAAACTCATTCGTGTGTGTGTAATCTAGATATATGGACGCATTGGTGTGACGTGTGGGTATGAAACTTTCACCAGACTTTCATCAAGCATTGGTTCCACTAAATGAGAAGGTGGAAGCATTTTAAATCATTTGGAATGGTGCTGAGAGGAATTATTTAATGTAAAGTATCGATGAAGTGTTAATAAAATATTACATTGTGGTGAAGAAACATTGTGTGATTTTTCATTCCATCCGTTACCATGACCTAGATAGAAAAGGAGTCTCATAGCACAGCACATTCCGTAATAATAATTGCAAAAACCGCACCATCAGAATGAAAATGACCGTTAGCTTTCTGCTCCCCATATATATACAATGTTAGGTGGGAGGGGGTTGTGTTGCCCTGGCCAATGAACGGGTAACGATTTGTGATTGGGCCTGCTGTTTCGGGCTATGTTTGCCACCGGCCACAGTGTTTTCTTGAGGGTCAGTACTTGGTCCAGAATCACTATAGTTGCTGTTGTGAATGTGTTTCATTTGGATGAAACTACATCCAATTACAACTGGGACCGCGGACTTCAGCTAAGCCCTGCCTGGACAATAGCCATGAAACACATTCACAACAGCAACTATAGTGATTCTGGACCAAGTACTGACCCTCAAGAAAACACTGTGGCCGGTGATAAACATAGCCCGAAACAGCAGGCCCAATCACAAATCGTCACCCGCTCATTCGCCAGGGCAACGCAACCCCCTCCCACCTAACATTGTGTATATATATATATATTTATATGGGGAGCAGAAAGCTAACGGTCATTTTCATTCTGACGAAGGCCATGGAGTTTACAATGGCCGAAAGCTCAATGTTTTTAAACCTCACACGGCTGATCTCCCATGAAACTGTAATAAATAACGTGCGCCGTGAAAGCTTTTAATCTAACTTTACATATGTTACTATTTTTGGAGATACTATTTACAGTGCTAGTAGATTTTTTTGACAAGTTAAATTTACTTATCTATTTATGCCAACAAACTTACTGTTTGTGTTTTTAAACACACAAGCCGTGTGTGGGCAATGTTTGACAGGTAGGTGACACTGAATTTTTAAGTTCCAGTTCTACCTCTCATAAATTTACTTGTTTGCATTTTTGGAGATACTATTTCCACTAATAGTAAATTGAACATTGGGGAACATTGAACAGGGGGTCAGAACCTCTCCACGGCATATTTGCATAAAATCCCACCTGAGAAGAGCAACTCTTGCCAAATCTTATTCTTCCCTCCTGAACCCCGTTAATACAGCTGAGCAGGCCAATGCAAAGAAAGGATATCTCAGAGGCAAACAGAACAATGAACCAGACAAGCAAGATCTCTTTAGTCCCCCATACAGCAACTGAGGTACTGCTGTAATCTTATTTACAGCAAAGAAACCAAACCTTGATATGTCATATTTACATGATTTTCTCTAACCAGTCTCCAACAAACTATAATTACAAAAGCATATTCTTTTATCTACTTGATGTTAATTGAGAAATAAACAGAAATTTGTAGAAATGGTTTTATTATATACTTCCTTGTAGGCAGAATGGTAACGGGAATTCCAGCTATGCACATGAATTTTGTTTCCTCCTTGTTGATTCTCAAACCACCCTCATCATATTCTGATATTACTTTCTTTATCATGAATTCAGTAACTTCAAAATCTTGTGCCATTAACACTTGGTCGTCCACAAAATGTTATGTGTAGAGCATCTTCCATCAGTACTCTCAGTTTACTACTCATTCCAGTGTTTAACATGTTCTCTAAATACATTTTTAATAATGTGGAAGGAGCACATTCCTGCTGTAAATCTTTATTCACATCAAATTCTCTTGTTAGTAGCTTATTTCTTATTTTAACATATGAGAATATTCCTTTGTATAATTTCTTGATTGCTCTGCTTAAAGCTAAATCTAAGCTGTTCATTTTTATAAATTTATCCTTTGCCATTCAAATATTTTGATAAAATAGCAAAGATTACAAAGTATGTTAAAAGTTACTCAAAGGATTAAATACAATATGAAATTGAATGACCTGGTGTGAATAATGAAATGTTATACAATAAATGCAAATTTTGTATATGCATATCACAGGAGTCATTTATTGATAAACTGCACTAGAATGTGAGACAGAATATTAGAAGACCCCAAAAGAAAATTACGTACGTACGATGCAGCGGTTTTATTTCGCTTATGCAGTGGACATTTAGCAAATAAATGTTTATAAACAAGTATAATATATGCTAGAATGATTGATTAATGTATTTACATTGAAATTGTTGTTGCTAATTACGATTTTGAAAGTTTTATTTGGCGGGCAAACTTTGTTTTCTTTTTGCCTGTGTTAGGTTAGGTTTAGTGTGTGTATATTAGTGTGGTAACAGGGTCCTGTGTTATCAAAATTTTACCCGTGTTAGGTTAGGTTAGTATATGTATATGAGTGAGGTGACAGGGTCCTGTTGTATCAAAATATTTACAATTTGGGCAGTGTTTATGAAATAATTTCAACATAAATGCGTTAATCATTCTAGCATATATTATACTCATTTATACACATTTATTTGCTAAATACCTGCCACATAAGCGAAATAAAACCACTGCATTGCACATACAAAATTTGTTCATAAATCAAAAACTAAGCTT
Organism: Tenodera sinensis; assembly: GCA_030765045.1. Lineage (NCBI taxonomy): Eukaryota > Metazoa > Arthropoda > Insecta > Mantodea > Mantidae > Tenodera > Tenodera sinensis. Next base: position 58,005,542 of record CM060967.1, on the reverse strand, counting down.
AAGCGCAAAATAAGGCTTTCAAAACCATAATCAGCAATAAAAACTGCACCCATTGCACTATGTTTCATAGCGGCCAATTTTATAAACATTTACCCAAAGCTGTAAACAGGAAATCTATTGCACTATGTTTCATTCATTTTCTTGAGGGGCCAATTTTATACATAACCCAAAAATGTTTAAAGTCATTATGTAGAAGTTAGCCACATTGAAACATAAGACAATTTTATTGCATTGTTACTGAAAGACTATTTTACACAATCACATTTCTAACAAATTTGTTTGTTGGAAAAGCTCTAAACTGGAGCAGCTAGTTGTAGCAACCAAATACAAGATGATCACTCTAGAAATACATATAATGACAATACTGGTTGCTGCTGAGATACAGAAATCTCTATAGTGATCAAACACAAAATCAGTGTAACATTTTTATAATCTCATAAAGCAGTCAAAGGGGGAGGGGGGAGAAAGAGAAAAAGGGCAAAGCAGAAGAGGTACGTTATGTCAACTATATCTCATGTGATTGCAATGCCTTATGTATTTATGATGAAAGATGGCAACATACTTAAAGAGTACCATTTTAAGATAATTGCCAAAAATATGTGATCAGCTATAAATCAAACATGCCATAAGGTCAAAATGGTGTAATTCTGAATGTGCACCTCTTTTAATGTTAACATATTTGATAAAAACTCAAATAAAAAATATAGCACAAATACTTATTTTGGTTCTTACCTTGTCATTCGTGGACTCCACCTGACTTCCACATGCTTTAGCTTATTCCAGAAAAATCGTTTATCAAACTGCATGAACAAGACGTGGATATCTGGTGTAGGATCAACATATTCCCACGATGGGTCAATCAGTGAACCACTCTCGCGAATGTTTTCGTTTTTCTTCTTTTGTTTATTACCAGTGGAGGAAAAACTGTTGAGCTGAAAATATGCAATAATAATAATAATAAATCACCATCGGACTTCAACCACTAAAAATCCAAAGCAAGCACGTTGTAAAGAATTCCTAAAATTGAAGTTGACAGCATGCCTTTCGCCGTGCTATTTTACTCAGAATGCTTGTCACGGCCAAACAACAAAAATCCCATATTCCTTAGGTAAAGTGTAACGTAACTTAAAGGTAGAACTCAGCTGTTTTCACTGTCTTCCAGTAATTTATCCAACGAAATCACAGTAATATTTAAGCGCTGAATATCAGTTGTTTTCGCTGACAGAAGAATGCAGAGTTTACTTACAACGTATTATCCTACGTCTTTATTCGCTGTGACAAATGTAGTGTAAAATAGCTTAATTTTGAAGTATAATCTTCCACACACTGAAGCAAACAGTTATTTTTAAACCAAATGAATTAAATCACTTACATCTTCGCTGTTAACTTCTCTATCAAACTGTTCTTGCAGTTTCAATGCCAAAGCGAAATCTTCATCGTGATACATTTTACAAGTGTTACGCTAAAATACGCAACAGTTACATTCAATCTTAACGTGACTTCACATTCCCTCACAGCTGTCAAGCATAAAATGAAAAATCCATAAAATTGTAAAATTCCCACCACAGAACCGCAGCCTCTCACTTTCCCGGAACAGGCCGACAACACACACAGAGTTGCCAGCTTTGTAAACTCAAAAGTAGTGAACACTGGTCAAAAAGGAAGTGAAATTCCAACAGAAGTAGCTGAAAATATTGTGTGCATTAACAAATTACTAACTATTCACTACATGACTTTCCTCGGCATAAGTATGAATGAGATATTGAAAAGTAGCTAAACAACCAAAGTACCTAATTCACCAACAGCAAATAATCCACTATACATTCATGCTGATAGATTAATAAATAAATAATAAAGTTAAACTCATTAAAACAGAAGTGTCTCCACTGCTATGTCACTATGTGCGTCTATTAGATTGTAAACGTTTTTTTTTTTTTTTTTTTTTTTTTTTTTTTTTTTTTTTTTTTAACTATATATGTCCGAAGCAGAATTTGGCGTAGGAGGAATAGGTTAACAGTTTAAGTCTATCACTTTCTTCTAGACTCACTTTAATCCATTGTATGAAGCCAAGAATGTTCAGTTTCATAGGACTACGTAACGTTTTGTAAATGTCACAAGAGGAAAAAGATCCATTCTATCGTCACATTGCTGATGGGCAACCATGTTTGTTGCGAAGTGGCGGTAAGGGAGGCCGCGGCTCCCCTCTTGAAAATTAGTGAATTTAATACGCAGTCAATTACTATTAGACTTTAGTAGAACTTTAGAACTTCAACAATATTTTTTACTATTAGACTATCTATTGTTTTAATTTTGATGCAATGTTGGGATCAATAGGTCAGCGCCTAACCAATTGAGCCACCGGCGATGTTCAAATCGAACTTTGGGTTTACCACATGCAGATGCAATGCGATTACTGTCTCGCTGCCTGGTTTAATAATCAAGTACGAAGCAGAATTTTAACCAGTGGCGTATTTGTAGGCTATCAAAGCTGTCACCGAAGCCCATATCCAAAGTAAACTAGAAATTAATAAGTAATATTATTGCAATACTATTGGCCAGTTAAAAATTAGCACGTAGGATGGAATGTCTCGTTCTCTACCACTGAACAGAGGGCAGAATAGGGCTTCGGGTGCTTGCTGCCGCAGCCTTCACTACCATACGGGTTAGAGGAAGGCGAGCCGGAGAAGTGCAGGAATAAGCACCCCAAGGCTTCGAAATCCCGTGTCGGTATATTCACCCGAGTGTGCCCTGCGAACACAACTGGCTGCATAGCAATAGCAAGTGGAGTTCAAAGCAAGAAAGAGCGATTGTTGCGGTCCTTACCAGCTGTATTAGTATTAATATTATAGCATTACTAACTGAAATACCCGGCGTTGACCGTGGTTTGACAGTTGTATACCTACAGACTTTAGACATAGGTTGAGTACTATAAAGAATATAAAATAAACAAAATAAATAAAATCATAAGGAAAACACTATGCGAAAGCACTGTTGCACAACCGCAAATACAGCAGTAAGAAAATCAAGCAGAAAAGTGCAAGACATTGCATTTCAATTTCAAACATAAAAAATTGTATGAATTGTTTGTAGAAGAGGGAGTAGAGAAAGGGGTGTGATTGATTTTTATAAAAGAAAAGCGTATTGACAAAATCGTTGCATTTCTATTTCAGTCATAAATTCTATGACTCTATGTTGAAGGGCAAGTAGGTAGAGAAACGTGATTGTGTTTGGTAAAGCAAAAGTGAGTGGAGAAAATCGTGTGAATATAATTAGTTGCATTTCTATTTCAATTACAGAAAAGTAGATAAGTATTATATTGAAGGACGAATAGAGAAGGATGCGTGAATGTGTTGCGTTAGTGAAAAGCTAAAGGGAAAACCATGTGAATGTAATACGTTGTATAGTAAAATGGATCACATAAAAGCCTCCATGAAAAGCACTTAAATGTGCCAGTTTTCATAGTGATCTGTCAATCGGCGTTGAGTTTATCAACTTAATACATACCAACGTCCATTTAATTGCATGTTGAACAGCGAGTAGAGAAAAACATGTGAATGTGTTACTTAAAGGAAACGTGAGTAGGGAAACCCATATGAATGTAATACGTTGCATTTCTATTGCAATCATATAAAATCGTATGAATTCTATAAACCAAGGGCAAGTAGATAGAGAAACGTGATTGTGTTTACTAAAACAAAAGTAGTAGAGAAAATCGTGTGAACATAATAAGTTGCATTTCTATTTCAATTACAGAAAAGTGGATAAGTATTATGTTGAAGGGCGAGCAGAGAAAGAAATGTGAATGTGTTACGCATAAGAAAAGCGAGTAGAGAAAACTATGCAAATACAGTGTGTTGCACAGTAAAATGAACAGCCTGAAAACCGTCATGAAAAAAAAATCTGATATATTGCTCTCGCATGACTTTCTCTACTTTTGTACGAACCATTCCTACACACTCTTATTCCTATATTTTCTTCGTGTTAGTTGAGATGAGCATTTTCAGAAATTATCTTCATTTTTTGTATAGTAAGATTTGGTCTATCTCTTACGGTTTACCAGTTAAGCAAAAGTCATCCAGAGTAAATAGAACTACATGGGCTATAGCCAGAAAATTCAAGATATAGATTTCATGTCATAAAAATATCAAAACATATGGCATTTTAATCAAAATCGTAAGAGCCATTTTCAAGAAAATAAAAATTTTCGAAAAATTTTCCATGTAAAGGGTAGTTTAGGATCTAAACAATTTAATTTTTTCAAAATCTTCGTGTCGCGTCCTTGAAAGACATTAACCTTAAATACCAATTTTGGTTTTTAACCGACTTTTCATTTTTGAGTTATGCTGTCCACAGACTAACACACGCGCGCGCGTGCTGACCTTTTTCTAAAAGTGATTTTTTTTATTCAGGAGGCCTCAAAACATATTTCCGGTGAAATTCGGAAATCGAATTTTTGGGTGGATAACAATACTTCCTCTACTTTACTATACGCAGTAGAGAAATTAAACATGTGAAACTGCTTGATCAAAGGAATCAGAAATTAATTCCTGTAATACAGGTGTCTTAATTCTGAAGGAAACCCTCATGGACCAAATAATTTTTTATTATGTGTACGGAATACATACTTTGGATCTACTTATGTACATCATCAGATCAGCAGGATTCGAATTATCGGGGGGTGGGGGGAGGTGGGGGATTTCCCCCTCTCATTAAATAATTTCCTCGGCCCGTCAAAGAAGAAATCCTTCCCTGCCAGGGAATCTCAGAGAAGTATTTTTCTTTTTATAAGACACGGAACACTTTCTATGTAACTACGTTGTACGAGTGCGAGCTATGAGCAAATAAAAGTATTATATCGCAAGTAAGCTAAACAACAAACAATTCTGAGGTTCATTAGTTGGTTTCACATTCAGGGTCACAATTATGCGCCAGCAATGACGATTGCAGCTTGCAGTACTTAGTCCAGTTTCTTGCAACTCACAGTTCCATTCGTCAGCATGGTTAAGTTTGCGACAAGACCGAAAAGTTACAATGTTAATTATGGAGATCTATTCCAGTTCGAATCTCAGGCTTCAACTACAAGTAACATTAATATTACAGCTTCTCAGACTAAAACTGCAGCATTGGAAGTGACCTGTGTTAGCTAAAATAGTGAGAGCAAAGTCCATTACATTACAAAAAGTATACGAGTTTAAAATTGACACTCGCTATCTCATTATAGATTTTAAAGCAGCGTATAATAGTATTGATAGGGAACAACTATTTAATGGATTGAGAGAATTTGAAATCCCAGATAAATTGATAAATCTCAGAAAAGCAATACTTAGGAATGTGAAATGTAAAGTAAGTACACAGAATCAATTATCTGACGAATTTGTGACGTATAGAGGACTCCGACAAGGAGATGCACTGTCGCGTCTGCTTTTCAATATAGCTCTCGAGAACGTGTTTAGAGAATCAGATATAGACACAAGGGGAAATATATTCTTTAAATCTACACAACTGCTAGCGTAGCCGATGACCTAGACATAATCGGGCAATCTGAAAGAGAGGTGATAGAATTAGAAATAAATTAGAAAAAGCAGCGAAGAAGATGGGATTATCTATCAATGAAAACATGACAAAATATTTGCAAACAAAGAAAATACAAGGGAATTATATTGTAAATGACAGTTATAAATTTGCAATCGTTAAAAAGTTTAAATACCTTGGGACTATTATAACAAGTAATAACAACATTACTGCACAAATAAGCTCAAGGATGAAGATGGCTAATAGATGTTATTATGGGTTAAAGAAGCAACTACAATCTGATCTCCTTGGTATAAAAACAAAATACATACTGCGTAAAACAGTGATTAGACCAGTGCTAATATATCGATCAGAGTTGGACTCTAAATAAACACAACACAGATTGGTGGTATTTGAAAGGTAAGTATTAAGAAATATCTATGGGCTTGTGAACGAAAATGGGACGGTGTATTAGATATAATAGTGAACTATATCATTTGCATAAGGAGTCAAATGTAATTAAAGTAATTAAGGTCAATAGAATGAGTTGGCTAGGGCATCTGTATACGATGGAGGAAAATAATCCATGTAAGAAGGTCACCCTCACCGATCCATTATGTGTAACCGCAAAAGTTGGAAGACACCCATCAGCTGGCTCGATGATGTGGAGAGAGATCTGAAGGCAATCAATATAAGTCATTGAAAAAGGTTAGCGCTGTATAGAGTTGGATGGAGGGGGCCTTGGCCTAATAAGGCTGTTGAACCGAAGAAGAAGAAGAGTCCATTACACACTAATCGGGAAATGTGAAGATAAAACTAGAGTTGAAAAATGGAAAACAAATCGCCCCTGACTTTCATCAAACAGTTTTGGGAGAGTTATACGCCTGTACTCTCAGAAGTACAAAATCACGGTGTTGTTAAAAGACAGTAAAATGCACATTTGTGCTGTTGCTACTACTGCTGCTACGTTTTATGTAGGTATATAACACAACAATCCTGTTACCAGTAGTATTACTACCATTATTGGCATAAATGAGGCGTTGAGCGCAACAGTGGCCCAACCCACAAAAATTCAGAAACTGAGTTATTAGCACAGGCATGTTCCCTATATCAAAATCTAAATATAATTTTTTATAGAAGAGCAGTAGTGGCCTATACCACATTTCTACAACCACCGGCAGATGGCATGAGGAGCTGATAAGTGTGTTATTGCATGGAACTGAATCTGGCTTCCTGGATAGAAACAGTGCTATTCTAGTTGCCTTGGAAACAGTGGTCCAACCTTCCTGCATGTATGTAACGATGTATCACAATGTCGGTGCTATATTGATTAAAATTTCCAAATATCATGACTCTTGCTTAGTTATTAAAGTCAATATAAAACTTTCAAATCACAGATGCCTACTTTTTACACTCCATTATCTCCATTATGTACATTTAGTGGTTGGGCCACTGTTGCGCTCAACGCCTCAAATATAACAGAAGGCCTGAATCTAAACTCTGACCATCAGTATATTTGGGTTTCACGATTACCAGCGAACGAGATCTGCTTGTATATTAAGCTGCATAAAATAAGAAGGAATCACTTTTTTCAAAGTTCTGGTTTGTTTCAAAACGTCTGCATAAAATAAATTTACTTTTGAATAATTGCAATGTGTTTTCATACGTATAAAGCAGATAGGCTAACAAAACACACACCACAGAACAATGTATATGCTCAGTTGAGATAAGAAGCCCATTATCTATGACAGGGTTTATGTTTGCCTACCGCTTGCCTGCATAGCCCGAAATCGGAATCGACAAACTAGGGACTTTCCCTTCTCGCCGGAGCGGTAACCATTAATTAAGAAAGCACACATTATCATGCTATTAAACAGTCAACCAATTTAACAAAAATGAATGAAAATGATATTCTATAAAATGATAAGATCATAATTAGCCCAAAAGTAGCCTAGTTGAATTTAGAATAGCCCAACAGAAAGTCTCCAACGCAGAACACCTAGTAGTCTCCAATAGGAAAACTTCATACTGCATCAAAATAAAGGTAGCCCATATTGCTACTTTTCGCCCAATCTGGCGACCCTGCCAATTTTTCTTATTGACCAAAAGCAACCCACCGGCTGTTCAGTTTGATAATATAATAAATTTGCCTACGATTCTCATTATTCCAAATGATAAATATAACTCCAACTTAAAAATTTTAACTTATTCGGATTTCGTTCTCTGTCGTGACTTTTTACATGTACCTACCTACATACTTTACAACACTTGACTCGCCTTTTCTATACTCTCTGATCTTGCTGAAGCAAAACAAAAGCACATTGATTTATAACAAATTGAGCGCAGTTTAAATTATATAAAACATTTTCAGCCTAACATTTGCAAAAGGGTTCCAAGTTCTCTTAAATTATGGCTGACGAAGGTGAAGCGGGTGAAGGAGCAGGGGAAGGAGAAGGAGGAAAGGAGACTGGACTAGGGGTCAGTATTATATGGTTTTACACTAATATCTTAAATTACATTATCAAAGAAGTGACAAAATAATTGGATCTATAATGCTGTCTACATTTTAAAGTAACAAAATAGCCAACATGGTTAGACAAATTTGCGTAGGTGACATAAAATAAGCTTGAAAATATTAAGATAAGATCCATGGGCGCCGCGGCCCGTTGTTGTTGTAGTGTTTAACGCCCGCTTTTACTACTATGGCACCGCAGGCGGTAACACTGATGATACATGAAGATGGAGCACCGGTGGAATGAGATTGGGGGGGGGGGGGGAAACGGAGTACCCGGAGAAAACCCGCCCTGACGCCGCTTCGTCCACCACGAATACCACATGCGGGTCCCTGGGATCGAACCCGAGCCGCCTAGGTGGTAGGCGAGCGCGCTAACCGCTCGGCCACGGCGCCGCCAGGCCGCGGCCCGCCCCCCTTGGAAGTTGGTAAACGTAATGTGCAGCCAATTACTGACTATTAAACTATTATTTTAATTTTGATGTAAAGAACAATTTTTATTTAGCGCAAATTAATACGATTATCTGCAACAAATATTATAAATTTTGACACTAAAATAATGATTTATTATTAATTTGATTGCAAACTTCCAACATGTGGCCCCTCCCTCCTGGAAAAAAGTCTGCTGGCACTCATGATAAGATCTGCTCATCCTTGAATACTTCTTTAATCACTGCGGTTGCAAACGAGAAATTACACTACATAGTGGCTCTTAATAATTGGGTTCTGTAGACACTATAGTACTTAGGAGTTTATACACTTATTTAAATATTATTAGCGGTGCAGTGGCTGCTCGCCAAGGTGATCCAAATTCGATCCCAGGGGACAACATGTGGATAAGCACACGAAGGGGCATACGGACGGATTTTTTCCCTGATTTCTCTGTCATTCATTCCACCAGTCATCACCTTTTCATCCATTTCTTTCCCACCCTCATACCAGGCTACTCCCTCATTCTTGGTGTTCTGATCCTATGTTTGTCTACTATTCAGCAGCCTTCTGACCTCAGATGCTTAACTGTAGGTCCAGGGGTTATAAGTCCTACTCAGGAGAGGAATATTGCCAGTAAAGTGCTTATCTAGACCACATTGCCATATAAGCAACCTTAGCTTTTTGTTTCAGAAAGCTAAACAGATTGTTGCTTTCTTCTTCCCAGTGATCAAAATAAGCACTTGTCATAAAGTCTACTTAACTAAAATTAAATATTTCTTATTCAACCTATGGGCGTTGGCAGACTTTCTCAGGGTGGGGGGGTATTTGTTGCAGATAACATATTTGTGGTGAATAAAAATTGTTGTTGTTGTTGTTTTCTAGTGCCTTGCATCTGGCAATGAAGCCATTAGCATTCGTGCTTTCCAATACTTTTGAACTGTATGAATAAAAATTGTTCTTTACATGAAAATTAAAACAATAGTCTACAGTTGGCAAGACCTAACCAGGCACTTGATAGCTAGCTTATTCACACCTGCAAAAGAGGTTAGACCTATTCTCGTCCAATCGACTAATTGTTGTGCGATGTGCTTGTAACACGATTGGGCGAGAGAGGACTAGCCTTGTTCGCAGGTGAGTGAATCATGTAGCTGTCAAGTGCCACATTAGCTCTCACCGATAATAGTAATTCATGGCACATTAAATTCGTTAATTTTAAAGGGGGGAGCCATGGCCCCACCCCCTTTGCCACACCCTAATTCAACTAAACCTGATCAAAGTACACCAGAGAGAAATGCTTTAAATTACAACCAAGAATGATAAGTATCACATAAAATCATGTAGAAGCATCAATTTAACAGTTGCTTAGGTGAGTGGGGGGATAATATGCTAATATGCAACAATCACTCAAAAGCTGAGACACAGTTGTTACACATCATCATTGAAAATCTGATAGGATACTGCAAAGTTTAAGATATATTATAGTTTTTCGTGCAAGAATTTGGTGCTGATGGTCTAAAATCTTTAATTTCATATTTTAGGAATATTATGGAGAAAGGAATGCTGCAAGTGAACGTCATGGTCAAGGTTATTGTGTTTTGCCAAATGGAGATATATATGAAGGACATTATTTCCATGGGAGACGAAGTGGAGAAGGAGTGTAT